>APFE030439789.1:0-65228 GCA_000404065.3 Pinus taeda | reverse complement strand
CAACTTGAAAATTCGTTAAGTAATCATAATTTAAAATTTGTTTGGAGATAATAAATTTTAAAGTGTGAAAAATAAGCCCTCTAAAAAAAGGTATGCTACATCAACACGTTGCATCTACACATTTCAAAATCAACATGAAAATCACTAATATTTAAAAACAAATATTTATATTTGATACATAATAAAATTTAAAATGTCAAAAATATGCTCCCAACAAAAAGAAGTGTATTCTGTTTAACCACTTTTGAAAATCGGTTCACGTTTTTACTACCCCTACAAAACGAGTAATCGTATCGGTTATTTAAAGTGCCAAAAACTAAGCTTTAAAAAACACGTGTGTTCTGCATAACCCATTTTCGAAATAGAGTCACTTTTTTGCTATGTCTACAAAACGAGTAATAGTATGGGTTCCCGTTTCAAAGTTTACATTGTTGTTTTCACCTAATACATTTAACCTAGGTAAATTAAAACATCATTATTACATTTACATCCATAAATTACATTGGTAAAAACGTGATTTGTCAAGGTGAAACTGTCAAAACTGAGAAAATTTACAAAATGATGAAACTCAGAAATTTTGTGTCAAAAGCGCAACGCCAACTCCAGCTCCACTTTTGAGGGTGTTCCCAGTGTCGAAATTGAGCCCAAGATGGCTCATTGGAAAGCATGTCCTGTCTAGTTTCCATATATACCTTTAGCTCAAAAAATGGTCAAGTTTTAGTCCTCCAAAAGTTGATTCTCCAAAGACTGGTCAAAAGCACAACACCAACCTCCAAAACTGGGCAAAAACATGATTTTTTGGGTGTTTTTTGACCCTCTAACCACTCAATTAACCTAAAAAATCTTAGAAAAGTGCTTTTTCTGACTGTATTTGGCCTTTTGAATCCAATGGTGGTGGTCATTTTTCATTTCGATGCCTATAATAAAAGTGCAATGCCTAGGGAGCTGCGCATTTGGCAGTGTGACTGGTGCAAAAATTGCAAAAAATGCAAAAAAACTCCAAAGTTTTCAAAATTGCTAAAAATTCTTCAAAATTTGATTTGTGGAAGGCTAATGAGGTATGTTTAGGCAATGAGTGATGCCTCAACAAGGATTTCAAGCTTGTCTTCCTTCTTTTGCTTGGCTAGGCTTTCAAGTCTTGTTTTGACCTTTCGGAGCTTGGACCTTACAATTTGATTTTTATTGAAGTAATGTTTGGCCATCTTTCTTTATAAGTCATTATCCCTCTTTGACTTCTTCAAGAGCTTCTCAAGATGCTCATTTACCCTTTCAAACCAATATTCCTGGTCCTCATTGATCATGATGGAAAACTGCTCATTCAAAGTGGGCTTATTGGCAAGTTCAGCCTCTTTTTGCCTCTCTAGTTCTAGAGCTCTTTTCAACCCTCTAGTCTTGGGCCTCTTTCTTGGAATTTGGTCTTCTTCCTCATCAGAATCACCATACTTGCATATGCTTCATCAAGCATGACATTTGCTTTATTTTCTCCTCTTTGAGCCTTGATGAGTTTCTCCTCATTGATAAGATTTTTGGTCTTTAGCTACTTGTTTTCCTGCTCAAGAAAAGAAATTACAAATTTAGCTTTATCTAAGTTAGTTTGAAGCTCTCTAATTTGGGCATCCTTCTCCTTTACAAGAAAACTGGAATTTTCATGTTCATCTGGCTGATCCAAGTCAACTAGGTCAAAATCTGCCTCCTCACTATGAGGATCATCATACTCTTGCATGGCTTCCTCATGCTCATTTGCTTCTGTGATCTTTTGCTTGCCCTTCTATACCTGCTTTGCTGATGAAGAAGGCAGGGCCCCTCCCACAATCTATGGGGCAAACACCTGCCTATGCCCTTTCTGATATGTTCTATTAAATATGCTTGTTTCAACCCCTTTAGGCTTGCTGACATTATGCAATGGAAATGATGTTTTATTGGACCTTGAAAACCCTAGGACCTAAAGGTAACCTTGATTGACCAGAATTGATGGCGTCATGACTGATATGATGACATGATGACTTTGATCTCATGACTGATGTACATTCAGCAAGGTATGACAATGTGCCAACAAGTAATGAAATTTAAGGGAGAGTGATGTTTTATTACTATGGCTACCATTGGTGAGTAAATTTTTGAATGATGACCTAGTGGAATGACAAAAATTTCTAAGTGGGACCCTAATATGATATGAAAAGAGGATTTTTGATCACTGATGACAAGATGCAAATATTGACACTAACAAACTCGATTTTAAATGATTTCAGAGGAAGAGCATTCGAGCGAAATTAATGCTGACATGAAAACGATTGTGTGACTAGTCGGGCAGATTCATGATAAAATAGCCCTCACCCTGTTTCAGAGATTGTTAAGCAATTTGGAACTTTTGCGTTCTTTTTTGTGGTCGAGGAATTGGGAAATTTTTTTGTGTGTGCATTTAGTTGTGTTCAGAGGGGCTTCCTCTGATCTCCTCTATGTTGATCCTTGGGAAGTGATCCTGACTCCCTATCAGGTAACAAGGGATTCTAGGGCTCACTGCTTTTGTTCTTGGGTTAGCTGGTGAAAAGGTCTTTCAGGCTCACAGGTCTCTTATGTTGATCCCAGAACTACAGACAAAAGGCTTCTTCATGCAACTAAGCTCAAGAGGTAACTATGTGCATACCAAGTTGAATTTAGAAATTGTTTTGTCTTTGTGTGGAAAGTCCAGTTTGGGCCTTGGTATATTCCCTCGTGAATTCTCTTTGCTACCTACATGTGTGGTCTAGCTATGAGAATATTTGGTTCAGGTTCTCTCAATATATGCTCTTAGGGGAGGGATCTAGGTTGGTTGTTGGATGGTTATCTGCCAAGATTTCCCCCTTTGGATCTACAAGGCCTACTCTTGTCCATTCCAACTCTATATTTTTCACATGGATACTAGCTCAGAATATGATGCTCTTGTGAGTTTCTAACAGTGTCCTAATTGCATCTTTGAAATCGAATCTCTCGAGCATGAATTATATGATCTACATGTGAAATAGTGGAAGATGCATCATTCATAGGTAGATCAAGAAGTGCACACTTTAGCTCTCAAGTAGCAGCTAGCTAGGATGGAAGATGAAGTGGATGCTCTTCGAGGAATTCTTTCTAATGTTAAGCTCAACAGGACAAACCTCTCAGACCAAGCTATGGACATCTCTGTAAAACCTTATATTGAACTCAACAAGCCAACACCAAACTCGGATTGACTCTCATGTTCTGTATAGGGTTTCAGTTTTGAAGTTGTCCTTTTTTGTTTGTATTTTGTAATGAATAATATAGTCTAGTCTTGTAATGCCTAGCCATTATTGCCAAAGGGGTGGCATAACGTCTTCTCTTTATCGAGTTAGGTGTTATGTGTAAACAAGTTGATAGATGGTGTCCTATTTGGAGTCAGTGTGATAGTCAATTGGTCTATGTGGATTTGGAAATTGTACTCCCCATGTACTTGTTGCGATCGAGCACAAAATTACTAATATAATTATCATTTATGTTTATTATATATATATATATATATATAAATAATATATAGAGGAAGGATGGAGGATTAATTGTTTTCCACTCATTCAAATATACAAGAATTTTAATAATTATTCATAATGTTAAGGTCAAAGTTTTTAATATTATATATGAATTTTAATATGACATAAGATAGGGATTATTCATTCTTTTTGTACCAAGAGGCATTCTCGAGCTCAGTATGGTAAAGATGTCATAATGTAATGTTTAACATTTTGACTAACTTAAATTATATAAAAGTAAAATTATAACAACGAAATTAAATAAAAAGATTAATGTAATGTATTGTAAACATTTTAATTTCGTTATGCAAAGGGAGATCTGTTCCGATGAACCACACTTGTTGGTTCGAAATGCGTCGACAAAATAATCCTAATGTGATTTTCGCCAAAGAATCTTCTCTCAACTTGATATGATCACAAAAGCCTAAATTCAAAAATAAAGATAAAAATAACAAAATAAAAATAACTATAAAAGTAAAATAAAATAACCCATAGTATTGACCCATGGTATTCATGTGGAATATAGCCTATTTAAAGGGGGAAATTAAACCAACCTAGATCCATCTTAACTTCTGATCTACCAAGCGCCGAGAGGTATCGAATCTCTTGAGATATAAACCTCTTTTAAAAGTGAAAAAAAAAAAAAATTGATACTCTTAGCATTCAGTAAATCTAGAATTAAATAAATCTAATCTAGTTAATATTAAAATTTTTAAATATAATTTTAAAAAATATAATTTCTCCAACTTTTAATAATATAAAAATTATATCTTTAATATTTTTTAATTATATTAAATTTTTAAAAACAAAAAAATTCCAAACCATTTCGCATTATCACTTAACCCTTTAAAATTATATAAAGTTATTGAACTATATTACAGTTATATGGGATTGTATATCACGGGTATGAAAGTGTATTAATTTATCACGAAGAAAATGATAGTATAAATGTCTTCTACCCTTGTGTCCTTCGATGAAGTTTGATTGTTATACACGTGATGTCCTTCATTGATTGTTATACCCATGTGATGTGCTAGGCAATGGTTTGCTTGTTCAACCCATGTGATGTCCTTGGGGTGGTTTGGTTGTTATAGTCATCATTGAAGGTTGAGCATTATTGTCCACGATGGTTACAAGATGGGCAAGTATTACTTTCTAGGATATATATATATATAGATGGCCAGTATAACTTGATATATATGTGGGTATTTTTTATTATTTTAAATTTAAAATAATAAATAAATAGTTTTAATTAAAAAATATAATATTATTTAATAATATAAGATTATATAATTTAGTCAAAAGATTTTAATTTTAGTGTTTTGGTAAATAATTTGTTTATTCAATTGAGTAGGTTTAAGTCTCTGAAGATATGTTGTAACTGATCCATTTGTGATATTTATGAAATAGTTGTATTTGGTGTAATAGTGACAACTAATTTTTCAAAATTACTCATTCTAAAAAAAAAATGTTTCCATTTATATGTGTGTAACTTATAGAAAAAATAATATTTTTCATCAAATCCAACAATACAATTTCACACAAGAATGTGATTTGTTTTTGTTTAAAATACATTTTTGAATGCATAAATGGATTCAACACCCTAAAAAACCCCTAGGGCACCCAAATTCTACAAATTAAACAACTTAAACTCGAGTTTTTAAAAATCTTTGTTAGATTTTGGTTAAGATTGACCAGAAAAAATGTCGTGGAAAAGGTCATTTCGTCTATAAGTTAGACTCTCTCTCTCTCTCTCTCTCTCTCTCTCTCTCTCTCTCTCTATATATATATATATATATATATATATATATATATATCAAAAAAACCTCAATCACAGTGTTTGAAGTCAAGACATTGGGGAGGGGACGGAGGGCATCCTACCACCCCGCCACCTCCCATCATATTTAAGATGGGGGGTGGCATGGCCAACCCAACCCTTGCAACACACATGCAACTAACATTTAGCACCATTCATCCTTATGATAAACAATTATCTTCTCGAACGCTTTAAGATGAGAGACCTCAATCTTCAAATTTTCTTCTATGTCTAGGATTCCCATCTGCTGCATGTGGGATAATTCTTTTAGGAGATTAATAGTGGGGGACTTGCATCAACGAAGAAGATGCATGACTATGGAATAGATTTTGAGCTTCCTCTTTGGTTCAGGCAATGAATTTTTGCCAAAGTCATGGATTGATATGCACTGTATTTTTAGACAACCTGGCTTCAAGGATTGAGGCCCTTTAACTCATGCATTGGCCACTAAATAATTGAAAGGGGAAGAGTCTAAGATATGTAGTGGACGCAACACTTGGGGCACTGATGACAACCACATAGATTATTGTCTCAAGAGTGGGAGGTGACAACAATCCATCAACTCTCGTGACTACACAAGCTCAGGTTCGGTGGATCAATCAACACTGGGTAATTATCTGTATATCTAGTTCCTTTAGTTTTACCATTTCCTTCTCTGATTTTTTTTCTATCTAGTGGGTGTTGAATTTTAATGTTCTGGGTTGAATAGGATTGAGTTATGGAGTGAATGTTATTGACTCTTGGTGGTTGTTGTACTCTACCAAGAGTCTTTTATCTTCCCTCCCTCAACAATTTTTTTATTTTGGAAGTCATCATATACCTATCTGGCATTACATGGTACTCTGGCCTTTACTTTTATTGGTCTTCTCTTTTCCAATCCCTAGGGTTTATGTGTGTTATGAGAAATAGCTTTGTCGTGGCTATTATTTATTCGATGCAGTGTGCCTCGACAATGAATGCGCTGCCAGCAAGGGTCTCAGGGAAGAGGTCTTAAGGGTTGACCAGAAGCACAAGCCCAAAATGTCGCAACCATTTTCCACTCTGCCACTCCCCTTGAAATTCAAGAGGAAATCCACCATCTTGAAGCCTTGGCCAACAGTGGCTAACAAGCTTACTCTGATTTCGAAATTCAAGCTAAGGTAGCCAACTAGTTTCCTAAGCTTGGATGCACCAAGGGAAGACAAAACCAATACCTAAACTCTGCCACCCTTCATTGGCATATGAAGGCACTGTTGGCTAGGGTCCCAAAGGAGAAATATGAAGATTGCAATGATATAATCTCTTCTTTGAATGAAATAAAGCAGTGCAACATTACCGACACCCATGTCTTGTTAGTTTGTATTTTCAACTTATTCATTTTGAAATCCATCTACATTGTGAATTGAAAGCCCCTGCACTAGTTGGAACAAGTGCTCAAGGCTCGGCCCCAATTACTTCATCTGACTCTTGATGTTATGCTTCGCCACTTGGCAAATGTTTTTTACTTTCTATAATCCATTCTATGGTAGTTGTCATAAGTTTCTCAGTGTTAATTGTTATTATTTTGAATTTTATGAACTCTTATCCATAATCAATAGCTCTAACTTTTCTTGCGACAGATTGAGACCAGACATAGCATGAACACTTATCTTTTTGTTATTGTATGAAGAAATTTTGAAGCAATACAATTTAGATTTTCAAAAAATCATAATTTAAAAAAAAAAATATCAACTAATGATTAAAAGATCATTTAATAAACTTTTTTTCTTTCATTAATAAGAGATATATATTATTCAAAATTTATCTTCGTATTGTTTAAATTTCCCATTATTTTAAGTTCATTGAAATTTATTTATGTTTCATGTTAAACCCATATTTTTAATATTAAAATATTAAGAAATTATTGAAATCTACCACAAGTTTCAATGTTGGATTTTTTATTATAATTCAAATTTAAATTTAGTGTTTTATTATTATTATTATCATTATCAAAATTTAATAACATTTTTTTAGTAAAATCATAGCTTTTGTTTTTAAAATAAATTTTTGAATGTATAAATAGATTCAAGATTTTGAAAAACCCATGCAACACTAAAATTATGCAAATTTCATAATTGAAATTTGTAATTCAAACTAATTCCTACCATATTTCAAGGTAGCTTGGAAAATAATAAGCCCAAATACAAATAAAACATATAAAATTTAAATTACAACTTTGAATTTATTATTAAAGTAATGCAAAACATTAATGAGATCACTTAATCTCGATCTTTTATGCATTAATGAAATTATTTTTATGCATTTTTTATATTTTATATATATTTTTTAAAAGAGTTAGAGTTTACCACAAAGTTCAGGTTGGACTTTAAGGTTTATTTTCATGTTGACATAAAATTCATAGTGAGCTCTTATTAAAGTTTTTGATTCATTTTAGCCTCTTATTAACATTTATCCAAAATATTCATACCAAATATTTTTTCAAAATTACCTAAGTTTCACATTCTATTCTTAATGAGCTTTAAGTTAACCCTCTCTGATGGGGGTGATCTCACGACATCAAAATATTAGTATCAGAAAGAGGCACGATGATCCCTTTCGATGGGAGGTTTCTAGCAGGAGTAATTATTGGCATGTAAAGAGATTGTTTGGTGATAGAGGTAGTGGCCCTCACAAATAGACTAGGGCTCTACACTTCGCTTTCCATTGGTCGCATGTGGCATGTCTTAGGTTCGCACAATGGGAACCACCAAACCAAGTCTTTTCGTATTAACTTCTAGGAGATGAGAGTTTGGGGTTTTGTTTGTGCCAATGGTTTCATTAAATCACTTTATTTCGTTTGATCAGGAATGGATCGCCCCTCCCATGGCATATTGGATGTGGGAAGGAATTGCTTTGACAATAGGAGAAAGTTCATTAATGAACTCACTTTCGGGCAGTGCCTTGGGATGGCTGAGACATGATGTATGCAGTATAGTTGGCTTCCATCATGGGAATTTCAGAGGGCGTGGTTCATTCCTAGTATCAGATACATCACGTTCGTAGTGATTTATGTAAGTTCCGCCATTGTCTCAGGGTGGTGGAAAGTGTTGGAATTATGATGTATGTATTGTACTTGATGGCAACCCACTTGTAGCAGAACAACTCTCTTGTATATGGTAACTAGATGAACCTACAAAAGAGATATTAGATGTGACAGAATGCATGACAGGAGTGTTTACAAATGTGATGAAATGTAGGGCCGCTTAAAGGAATCAGTTCAGAAAGCAACTCACTCAGATAATAGATCACAATATTGCAGGTTAACAGCACAGAATTACAGATCAGATTACACAGAATGAAGAAAGAGAGGTATACGCAGGTTCACCATTGACCAAGCCACGTATACACACAGGTTCACTGTATACAAGTTGCGTATACATACACATGCACTTTCACAAAAGGAAAAGTGCATATACATTGGAAAACTAAATGTTTGGTCCGAAGTATTTGGTCCATGGTATTTTGATCCATGGTATTGTTCCAAGGTATCAGGTCCGAGGTATTGACCCCAGGTATTTGGTCCTAAGTGGTTTTGGACCATGGTATTGAGAAAGGCCTAAAACTATAAAAGGAGGAGAAGATCATTAGGCCAAGTCGTGCAACTATCGAATATCTGATATAGTGTGAGATCTAATATGCAGGTTATTGGCTCATGGTGTCGTGCTTGATCTGAATCGAGGAAGAACCTTAGCGCCTGATGAAGGATAAGATCTAATGATGTATGATGATCTTATGGCTTGAAGTGAATTATCTTTATATGGTTTGATCATGTATCTGAATAACTGGCGCATGTTGTAGTCTGTAAATATGATGATTTGGGTATGATTGAAGTTTGGAACTATTGTTATGTTTAAATCATCTTTTATAGATCTGTACGCAGGTTCACTTTAGAAAAGAAGCGTACATACGCTGGTTCTACATATCAAAACAACGTATACATCACAAATTTGATTTGCAGATCTGTACGTTGGTTCGCTTTGAGGAAAGCGCATATGCACGCAAGTTCGACACATGAAAATACTGTATACCTTATAAAATATGCTTTAGTTGCTTCCATTTGCTGTTGTAGTGTTCTGGGTTATTGCGTGGGTTCTTGTTACTATATTATGGTGACAACATTCTGAATGATCAAAGTGATTGATTGATTTAGTTGTGGTTGGTTCAAAAGGAGATCGGTTGATGCAGATATATTTGATGATTGAATGATGTTGTTGATGGATCCAGTCTGAAAATTTATGAAATGCGGTCCCTGAAAGAAAAGAGAAGGATGTAGCCCTCTGTAGTTCGGCACCTACGCACTAGTAAACATATCAGCTAGTACAAGAGCTAGGGGGTTGTAGCTCCCTTCCAGTAGAAGCTGGAGAATGAGAGAAGGTTGTAGCCTTCTGCAGGTAGAAGCCTATGTACTGGTATAAGACTGCACCAGTACAAAAATTGTAAACAGAATTCTCTTATTATTAAAAGAAGACAGAGACGATTGCAGCAGGTGGTTTTCACCCACATTGGGTTTCCACCTTATATCTTCGTGTTCATGTGTGTTTCTTATGTGTGATGATCTGTTCTGTTTTTACTGCACCTAGTTACTGTTTATATGGTTATGATGCACTGATTAAAGATCAATATATGATGAATTAACTGAATCATAAGTTTGTTGGATATAAGCTAGTTGCTCTAAACACAATTACGTGTACACGTGAGTTCCCTTAACTAAAGTAGCGTATATGAATCTGATTATGGAAATGAGAAATTATTAGTTTGATAATATTGATTCACCCCCCCCCCCCCCTCTCAATATTATTTCCAACAATTGGTATCAAAGCAGGGCCTTCAGAAGAAGCTTGATCGCTTGAAGGAAGATCCATCATCATGAGTAATCAAGAAAGCGGGGGATCCACCAAACCACCAATCTTTGATGGGAGAAACTTTGTTTACTGGAAGGTAAGAACCACATCCTATCTTCAATCTCTTGGAACAGATGTTTGGGAAATCGTGGAAGGAGGATATACATTTCCATCAACAATTCCTACAAATGCAGCAGGTAAAAAGAAATATGAAACCAATGCCAACGTTGTCAATACATTATTGGGAAGTCTGTCACAATCAGAGTTTGTCAAAGTTATGCAGGTCAAATCAGCTAAGGAAATATGGGACAAATTCATTCTAAGCTATGAAGGAGACTCTCAGGTAAAACATGCTAAACGCAAACTCTTAGAATTCAATATGAAACTCTCAAGATGTACAATGGTGAAAGTGTAGCTAGTTACTTCTTACGAATAGATGAGATTATTAATTGCATGAATAATCTGGGTGAAGAGATAACGGAAGTTACCTTAGTTGAAAACGTTTTAAGACCCTAACCTGCAAAATTTGAATCAAAAGTATCTGCCATAGAAGAAAAGCAGGATCTACAGACTATTACTATAACGTAGCATCACAGAATCTTAACTGCCTTTGAGATGAGAAAAGGAGGTCCATCAGATATGAGAGAAGCCGCATTTAAAGCCTCAGCAAAAGGAAAAGAAGAACTCAATGAATCAGGACATATGTCAAAAGAAGAAGAGGAAGCAAACTTTGTCAAGAATCTTCAACGGGGTTTCGGTAGATTCAAAGGTAAACTACCTTTCAAATGTTTTGCCTGTGGTAGAGTCGGTCATTATGCTGCCAAATGTGCTCATAAAGATAAATATGATAAAGGGAAGGAAAATGAAAAATGGAATAGAAAACAAAGTGTAAGTAAAAAGAGCTACTATACTCATGAAGATAGCGATGGTTTATCAAATAGTGATGAAGATGAAAATATTAATGACTATAGACTTCTGATGGCTTATGAAGATGATGATTTTCTGGATGCTTTAGATGGAGATGACCTTTATGAAGAAATCTCTAAACTCAAAATTTGTTTTGAAGAAAAGAATATGATTATAGATACCTTGACATACCAACTTGCTGAAAGAGAAAAACATAATGAAAAGCTAGAATGTGAAATTGTGGGTCTAAGAAAGGATCTTGAGAAAACAAAAGCTCTCAATCTTAGTTTTGCTAAAGGATCAGAAACCTTAAATGAAATTATCAAAGTGCAGTGCTCTCCTCTGATAAAGACGGGTCTTGGATATACTGAAGAAACATCTCAATCACAAAAGTCGTCAACCTCCACTAAAAGCTATTGTGATGCAACAAAGAGAAGTGAACAGTTTGATAATCGTCAGCAAGGCATAAAGCAGATCACCTGGTTAATCAGGCTTAATTTACTTCAAAGATGAACAGAAGCCACAATCAACCTCAGGTAAATCGTACTCAATTTGCTTCAAAGAATGTCAATCAATAGGTCAGTGGGAGGAACTTCAACTACAATCAACAGGTTAGTAGATTCGATAATCGCAGGAACTTCTTTAATGGTCAATGTTTCTCATGTCATAATTTTGGACACAAAGTTGCTCAATGTGTTGCTTACAAAACTATCATGACTAGAGAAGCACAAAATCAAAGGAATGTGACAGGGATCAAGAAAAGTTCCTATAATAACTTTTCTCTTCTTGAAAATGAAATAGAATGCTCAATCTGTAACAACTTTGGCCATGAAGAATCTGAATGCAGGAGTAAATTTCGGCAAATAGCTCAAAAAGAGCAAACTCCATTAAATCCCAAAATATGGAGAAAGAAATAACCGCAAACAAAAATATATGGTATAGCCTTATATGTAGAAGGACAAGAAAACCAGTGGTACATCAACAGTGGATGCTCAAAACACATGACAGGTGACAGAGAAAAACTACACTCATATAATTCCTTAGAAAAGGAAAAGAGTGTCTCATTTGGAAACGACACTCCTGTTATCATAAAAGGTAAAGGCTCTGCTTTCTTGAAAGAAAAAGTTAAAGCTGGGAATGTTATGTATGTTGATGGCTTAAAGCATAATCTATTGAGTGTGAGTCAAATGTGTGATCAAGGAAATGAAGTAGTGTTTCGATCAAATGATGTGTTGTTCATGAGCTTGATACAGGGAACCATGATTAAAGGGACCATAGAACTCCAACAACTTACATACTCGGGGAGGACAACAACAGTGATATCTAAGCAAAATGATGAACTGGCTATGGCACAGAGATTGGACATCTAAGCTTTTCTCAAATAAGAAAAGCATGCAGATTCAAGTTGTTCGTGATCTTTCAAATATCACCATTCCTGAAAAATACTATATGCAAATCATGTCAATTCGGTAAGCAAACCAGATCTCAATTCATCGAAAAGGAAGGGTCAGCTAGTAAGCCTCTTGAACTTGTTCATACTGATTTATGTGGTCCATCAAGGAAAAATTCACCTCATGGAAAGAATACTTTATATTGTTCATTGATGATTTTTCCAGAATGTGTTGGATAGGTCTTCTAAAGCATAAAGATGAAGCATTTGAAAAGTTCAAAACCTTCAAAGCTTTGGTTGAAAATGAATCAGATCACAAAATCAAATGCCTCAGATTTGATTAGAGGGGAATTTACCTCAGACGAATTCTTTGACTTTTGTGAACAACATGGAATAAAAAGGCAGTTCTCCACCACAAAGACTCCTAAACAAAATGGAGTGGTAGAAAGGATGAACAGAATTGTTCAAAAAATGGCTCGTGCTATGCTAGATGAATCTCTGCAACCTTTTGGGGTGAAGCTACATTCGCCGCTGTCACTATTCTCAATCAAGCAAATGTTTGGGTAAACAACAATCAAACTCCACATGAACTTTGGTATGGTAAGACTCCTACTATAAAATACTTCAAAGTTTTTGGAAGCAAATGTTACATCAAAAGGATTGATGAAAAACTTGGTAAGTTTGAACCCAGAGCAGATGAAGGTATTCTTCTTGGCTACTCTTCCCAAAGTAAAGGATATAAATGTTACAATAAAAGACTTGGGAAAATTATTGAAAGTATTGATGTTGCAGTTGATGAAGCATGCAAAAATCCAAAACAGATAAAAACCAAAGATTATGAAAATGAAGAATATGAGGATCATTTTCCCACATCAAATCACACTGATTCTAAAGAAGAAACCAATGAAGCACCAGAAGAAGAGATAATGGTAGAAGAAAAGACTATGTCCAAGTATGTTCAAAAAAATCATCCAAAAGCTCAAATCTTAGGAGAAAAAGGGGCAGGTGTGCAGACTAGAAGAACCATTGCCGAAGCTTCACGCTATCTAGCATTACTATCTTCCACTAAACCTCAAAATGTAAATGAAGCATGCAGAGATGAATGTTGGGTCAAGGCCATGAATGAAGAACTTGAGAAAATTGAAAAGAATAATACTTGGGAATTAGTTCCTAGACCTCATGATAAGAATATCATAGGAACTAAATGGATATTCAAAAACAAGCTGATCAAAAATGGAGAAGTTATTAGAAACAAGGCCAAACTTGTTTGTAAAGGATATGCTCAACAAGAAGGTATAGACTTTGAAGAAACTTTTGCACCTATTGCTAGACTTGAAGCCATCAAAATGTTTCTTGCTCTTTCTAGTTTTCAGAAATTCAAAGTATACCAAATGGATGTAAAATCTGCCTTTCTTAATGGAGACTTAGAAGAAGAATTCTATATTGAACAACCAGAAGGATTCATTCTTGGAAATAATGAAAAACTTGTATGCAAACTCAGGAAAGCTCTCTATGGTCTAAAACGGGCTCCAAGGGCATGGTATTACCGTCTTGACAAATATCTCCACCAACATGGTTTTTCAAAGGGGTCAGCAAATAGCAATCTATATACAAAGATGGACACTAATAAATTGCTAATAATTGTTGTGTATGTTGATGATGTCATTTTTGGTAGCAATGAAGAATCCATGAGTTAGAATTTTGCTTCAGTAATGCAGCAAGAATTTGAAATGTCCTTGCTTGGTGATCTTACCTACTTTCTTGGTCTACAAGTTCAGCAAAATAAAGATGGTATTTTTCTCTCACAAACTAAATATCTTAAACAGATCCTAAAAAAATATGACACGGAAGATTCTAAACCAGTATGTACTCCAATGGTAACATGATGTAGTCTCAACTCAAATGATGAATCTGCAACGGTACATTAACCAACTTATAGATCCATGATTGGCAGTCTGCTTTATCTAACAGGTACCCGACCGGACATCATGCATGCAGTGGCAATAGTTGGAAGATTCCAAGCAAATCCAAAGGAATCTCACCTTCAGGTAGTCAAAAGGTTCTTCAAATATCTTCAAGGAACACAGAACGTTGGTTTATGGTATCCTAGAGATACTGATCTTACACTTCATGCATATATAGATGCAGATTGGGCAGGAAGTGTTGATGATAGAGAAAGCACTAGTGGTGGTGCATTCTATATGGGTTCTAGGTTGGTTTCTTGGTTCAGCAAGAAACAAAGTTCAATTGCATTATCTACAGTTGAAGCAGAATACGTGGCTGCTGCATCTTGTTGCACACAATTACTTTGGATGATGCAAACCTTGCAAGATATTCAGATCACATGTACGACACCTATCTCCATTCTATGTGATAATACAAGTGCCATCAGTATTTAAAAAAATTCCAGCCATGCACTCCAAGACCAAGTACATACCCATCAAATATCATTTCCTATGTGAACAAGTGCTTGAACAATAAGTCAAATTGGAGTATGTTCCCTCCAAAGAATAGGTTGCTGATATATTCACTAAACCACTGCCCAAAGAGACATTTGAATATCTCAGACAAAAGCTGGGAGTAGTTTCTACATCATTCTACTGTTAAAACCCATTTTTCAGGGAAAGGTGGTTATACGCGAGTTTCTTGAAGTGTAGTCGCATACATACGTGAGTTTCTATGGACACAGTCGCGTATATGTTGGTTTGAAGAAAATTAGTAGGCTAGACTCAGGAAAAAGGGGGTTTGCTATGGTTTTGACAATTATCTGCTCTATTTGTTGATGTGATCTGGAATTTATCCAGGACAAAGAATTAAAGGTATTTCAGACTCATGTGCATGGATGTGCCTATGTTACTTTATGCAACGGATCGATAATATTGCGAAATACATAGACACTGAAGCAGTTAGAGAAAACATAATAGGAAAACATGTAAACACAACAAGTTTAATAAGGAGTTCACCCAATGCTCCTCGGCTATGTCTCCTGGTCCAGCCTTTAGTGGTGGCCTCTCTATTATGTTCTCAAAGCAGAGTTTTTACAATAGTGAGTTCAATTTGAGTCTCACTCAACAGATATAAATCAGTAGGACTGGACTTGGATCCCCCAAGTCTCCGGAGTACACAAACTCTCCTTACTGAAACTCGACCTCTATGGGTCACAATAGTATGAGCCCAATCTGAGACTCATACATCACAAGCATGTACAGAGGAGTTCGCTTGAACCTCTCAAGCCTTCTCTGGAGTACACAAACTCTCTGACTCTCTCTGGCTCTGTCTGGTTTGATGCTGCCTTCAGGTCAGCTCGGCTTCTTGTCTCTGTTCTCTGCTCTTGGCTTTCTACCTTGACTAACTCTCCTTGCTTGCTTTGTTTTTGTCAATTCATGGCTTTAAAGCCAATCTGCTTTCTGACTATTCGTTTCCGCTTATCAGCGCTCTGGTTCTCCTACCTCTGTCCATTTGAATTCCTCTATTTGACGTCATCATCACTGTGTAATTCCTTACAGGGAGGTGGCCACCTGTTTCATAACGAACTGAGTGTCAGTTCTCTTGAAAATGTTTGAACGGTCGTTATTTCCGTTTAACTCCCAAATTGTAGAATTTTGTAGAATTTTTCCTACAAATCAGCTAGCTTTGATACCATGTAGAACTTTTTCTACAAATTAGCTAGCTCTGATACCATGTAGAAATTTCCCACCTGTAGATCAACCTATTAATGCAATGTACTAAAGCAAAACACTTTATCCAATTCTACAAACAATTTAGCGGAACTTAATCAACCATGAGCATCATCAATAAGAACACATATAACTAATAAGAAGGAATCAATCACACATAACATAGAAGAATTTACCTGGGGAAAGAACCTGCCTAAAACCCCATCTTTGTATTATCATACAAGATATAGTCCGAATTACACAAAGTCATTATTATCATTAATAGAAAATCATTATTATATATATATATATATATATATATATATATATATATATTTTTTTTTTTTTTTTTCTCTCAAGAAAAAAGATGTGTATTTCTAGTAAAAGAAATATACATATTCCTCTTCTTATAGGAGATACCTACTAAAATCCTAGGGTTTAACGTTATCATAGAAACAAATAAAATATGCACTTAATTTATATCTATCCATCCTTTAAGAGCATACAACTAGATCCTTTTACAAAGAAGGGATACAAAAAAATCTCAAGAAATTCTATCATTTACATCTATCCATCCTTAAAGAGTAGACAACTCGATCCTTTTACAAAAAAGGGGATATAAAAAATCTCAAGTAATTCTATGATTTTCTAACTAGAAGGAACTTCTCATTTACATCTATCCATCCTTAAAGAGCATACAACTCGATCCTTTTACAAAAAAGGGGATATAAAAAATCTCAAGAAATTCTATCATTTTCTAACTGGAACTTCTTCTATTTACTGAGAGGCACCATATAAACACCATGATAACACATCTACACAAGAACATCTTAAAAGGAGAAATACTTATCTTGGACCAATTAGTGTTCAAAATATTCATCAATGAGAAAAAACCCGTCCTGAATAGAAAGGGATTCCTTGGAAATCTCATCAACTTAAGAATTTAACTCTTACTATATATGAAGACCATTCTAGACTTTGAATATAATCTTGACATTATGGATTTGAACTTTGTTGGTTGTGTAGTCTATTATTAACTTTAGATCTCATAACACCTACAACTTCAAACAATAGAATCTATAAAGCCACGACTAAGTTTTTGAATTTGTATCCATTATTATATAGTAATGTTATTTAATAATTTGTTTATTTATATATAATATTATCTTCTTTAATTTAATAATATATTTTTATAGGTTTCGACGGTTAGCTCAATTGGTCGAGTTCTTGTCATTTAAGCACCTCACTAATGGGAGGTCATAGGGTAAATTATCGTTAGGTTAAACTCTGCTAAGATCCTTTGGGTAGACCTCCTTAATTATCTATTTTGGAAAAAAATAATATAATTTTATAATAATAATTTTTAAAATACATATAATTTAAATATTTATATTATAAAAATAATAAATTGAAAAAATAACAAGCTTTGTTATTCTAAATTAAAAATATTCTAAATTTAATAATTTTAATTAAAAATATTATTTATTAATATATTTGATTAACTTAACCTACATCCTTTCCCCGATGGGGGTGAGGAATGGAGATGAGGATGTTCCTGAGGGAACATGTGGGCGCTTATGGGAAGCACATGGCTACAGGATGGTGGGTTGGCCTCATCACCCTCCCATATTACCTTGAGTATGAGAGACAATAAATATCAACGTGGGAAACCCCAAGTCACATTGGGTCTTGTGGAGGGTGGTGAGTGCATTAACATTATGGAGGGTGGTAGGGGCGTTCAATGGTCATTCTGCAACTGAGAGAGTTTTGGAGCCTGTGTGTGGAATGTTGGGAGAAGAGGAGGGTGTTGCAGAGGTGCTTCGAGTAGGCCGAAGGGTCGACATTGTTGTAAAAGGTTCCATCCTTGCTGGTGGGTGTGGGTAGTTGTTAATTACCGAATTGGGCTTGGAAAGAGAAAGTTTGCAAGGAACGTGGCGTATTGCGTCTGATGGGGGTGGTTTGTTGTGGCTTCTGTTTTGTTTAGTGTTGTTTCAATCTGAGTTGGTTACGAATTTTCCTTTGGTGGAGCGGGATTATTAAAGTGTGCCTCCCCAGCCAATTCATAGGGTCCTGGGCTGTGGAGTGGTGCCATTGGCAAGCTTATCATGGGTTTTGGTTTGCTAGAATTGTGAGGGGTCACTTCAGCGGGGGTGTATGTTGCTGGTTCGAGGTGGGAAATAACTTTGTAAGTTGTGGGTGCCTGGCGCCAGAGGGAGAGGAGGTTCAGCCGGAGCTAGTGGTTTTGACCTCTGCGTGGATTGTTTGGGAACTATTGGAAGGGTGTTCTTTGTCTCGCTTAGGTGGTGTCGAGGTTTCAAGTATGCAGTTTATTCCTTGCTTAAGGTGGTCCTTAGCCCAGGTGCAACCTAATTCAGGTAGGCCAGGCGTGGGTAAGTCTTGGCCTCGACTCGAGCTAGTCTCTGACAGTGGAGGAGGGAGTCCGGAAGGTCTAAGTGCAGAGGGTTCGAGCCACACAACTTGATCCAGGTGGATATTGGTGGCCACCCACGAAGTCCACTTGGACCCCCACCATTGTTTCTTTTAGCTTTTCAGTTTCCTTAATTGTAGCACAGTTTACTATTTTTAGCAGTTTTTCGAGTCCTGAACTTCTGGAGCCGTTTTGAGGCCCTAAACGATGTTTTTTTTGGAAAACTGGGAGCAACATGGGTCCCATGGACCGATGTTGCTCTTTCCAAAGTTTGTAGTTCTCGATAGATCTTTCTAACAAGATATTGTGCACGTCAAAACAAGATCGTATGCCAAAGCTACGACCCCGGGAAGTTGATGTACCAATTTACCCAAACGGGGCCCACAGTTTGGCGTTTCATCTTCTAGGGTTAGGTTTTTTGGATGTTTAGGGTTTTTCCATTGTTTTCTCAACAATTAAATAGGCCTTCGGGCCTCATTGTAACACAATTCAAGATGCATGTAGACGCCACATCTCTTCTCAGAGATAAGCTACCATCACTTTAGCTGGTTTATTTCCATTTATGTTTGTAAGCATATTTCAGCATTTACATTAGTGAAAATGAAGTATTATTTCCCACTGCATCTCTATGTTTATGGTTATCTCTGTAAATTTGTTGTGTTCCTATTTAAATTCAGATCAGTGGTATCAGAGCGGTCTGCTTTTTCTCTATTTTTCTTTGCATGTCCCAACGAGGTCGAGATATAAGGAGTTAGGGCTTGAACTGGTCAAACCTTTGCAAGACCAACCTCGCAAATCCTGACGGCCTCCCATGGTGGATGAAAAGAAAGACGAGGGGGCAGGAGATCCTATCAAAATTTTGCTTGAAGAAGCCCTTAAGCGATAAAGGAACGCGATGATGGAAAACTTTGCCTAGATCCTTCAACGACTACCCAAGGGCGACGCATTGGCTTCCAACATCTACTCTGGAAACGACACACCATTTAAGGTACAAGTTAATTTTGAAACCCCCATATTTGAGGGTCAGATAGATGGATATGTCGTCGATAAATGGTTAAATCTGCTAGAGGGTTATTTTTCTGTTCATGATTTTTCCAGTCGGGAAAAGATTATTTTCGTTCTTCTCAAAGCAGCCCCCCACATCAAGGACTGGTGGGAAACCTACTGCTAGCAGAAGGATGAAAGTACAGGCTCACTATTTTTAGCCGCACCCACTTGGAATTCATTCCGGGATGCCATCAAGGAGCAGTACTACCCTGTCGGAAGCTAAGAGGATCAATACATAAAGTGGACCACGCTGTGGTAGGGAAGAGACCAAGACGTGCCGAAGTTTACCAATATTTTCCATACCCTTCACACAAAGTTGGGTATCAAGGATTTGGAGCAACATTTGGTACTCAAATACTATGGATGTCTGCACAAGTACATCCAGGAATAAATAGAATTCCTGAACATCTCCTCGCTCGGCACGGCATACCAATATGCCATCAAGGTCGAGCAAAAGTTTAAACAGAAGAAGCGAGACTTTGGATCTGCGAATCCGAAGCAAGGGAGAGGTGCCCCCAAACCTCAGAACAAAGGACAAATCCAACGCTAGGAAACCCAAGACAACCCACCAAAGCTGCAAGCAAAGAACAATGTCGCGAAGCCGAAAATGGACACGGGAAAATGGTGTGAGTTCCATAAGAGCTCCACTCACAACACAAGTGAGTGTCAGGCGAAGCAGTCACTGGTGGTCGAGCTAAAGGTTTCAGAATCAGATGCATATTCTGACTCTGAGTCAGAACCTGACAAGGGGAATGACAAAGGGAAGCAGATTATCGATGCAGAGCCCAATGCCATCGTTGCCACCACGAAGATCCAGAAGGAGGAACTCGAAGATCCAGAGGAGGAGGAGCATCTCTTCCACTCCCAGATGTGGGTAAAGGGCTCCCTGCTATAGTTCAATTGTCGAAAAGCGGGAGCCAAAAGAACCTCATTCGGTAGAGGTCGTGAAGCGGTTGGGCTTACTGACCACAACACATCCACAACGATACACCATTGGGTGGCTTTACCAAGGACAAGATCTTCGCGTGAGCCAGCAGTGTCACCTTCCATACAACATCAAGCCCTTCACGAATGAGGTATTATGTGACATTGCTCCCCTTGAAGTTTGTGATGTATTATTAGGACAACCATACTTGTGGAAGCGACATGCTATGTATGAATCAAGGCCCCGTGTTGTTATTGTTACTTTGGGAAATAATGTGTACAAGATACCAGAGGTAGCCCCACGTACCACCATCTCTTTGGTTACTGCAAAACAATGTAGTAAGCTCATTTCCAAAATAGGGAAATTTGTTTTCCTGATGATACGCCCTCGACCTCCAGACAGGGCCCCTCCGCACGACACTACAAATGGACAAGGTCACAGAGAAGTACGAGGGCATCTTCACCTCCCCGACAAGGGGTTCCTCTGCATTGTCAGGTCAAGCACTCCATCGATCTGACCCTAGGTGCATCGCTGCCCAATGGACCAATCTATCGGCGCTCCGTTCTAGAGAATGATGAAATCAAGAGGCAAATTCAGGAGTTGCTGCAAAAAGGTTACATTCGTCTGAGTTCATCACCTTGTGGGAACCCAATCATGTTGGTACAGAAGAAGGATGGGACTTGGAGACTCTATATTGACTGTCGGGCGCTGAACAAGATCATTGTCCGTAATAGGTACCCGATCCCATGGATTGATGACCTCCTGGACCAACTGAAGGGGGCAAAATATTTCAGCAAGATCGATTTGAAGTCAGGATATCACTAGGTACCAATCGAACCCTCCGATGTGTGGAAGACTGCCTTCAAACCCAAGGAGGGCCTTTTCGAATGGTTGGTTATGCCTTTCAGATTGACGAATGCTCCTGCAACCTTCATGAGGCTAATGGATGACATCTTGCAGCCATTCACCAACACATTTGTAGTGGTATACTTGGATGACATCTGATATTCAGCCAGAGTTGGGAAGAGCACCTCCACCACATCCGACAAGTTCTCCAAACACTGTGGCAACACAAGTTATGGGCCAATTTGGAGAAATGCACTTTTGGCATGACCCAGGTTTAGTATCTGGAATACATTATTGATGAACAGGGGGTGCATGTGGATCCAGCCAAGATCCAAGTCATTCGGGATTGGCCATATCCAACCACTCTGACAGAGCTCCGCGCTTTCTAGGTCTTGCCAACTTCTACCGCAGGTTCGTGTTGGGATTTTCTCATATCACTTGGCCCTTGAGTCAAGTCATCAAGGGAGGAGTGAAAGCAAAATTCTTTTGGTATGAATCTCAATAGAAAGCATTCACAGAGTTGAAATATCACCTCTGCTCAGCACCAGTGCTCGCATTACCAGACTTGCAACAACCATTTGAGGTCGAGACAAATGTGTCTGACTATGCTATTGGGGTAGTCCTTACTCAACACAGGCATCCAGTGGCATATCACAGTGAGACACTTTTAGACACAGTCCGGGAGTATCCAAATTATGACAAAGAGATGTATTCCATTGTGCAGGCCTGCCGACAATGGAAGCATTACATTTTGGGGAAGGAAACGATCATCCAAACAGACCACCGACACCTGCAGTTCATACAGACCCAAGGGAAATTATAGAATGATTGCCATCAGAAGTGGTCTACATACCTGCAACAGTTCCATTTGAATATCAAGTATAAGAAGGGCAGCACCAATAATGTTGCAGATTGCCTCAGTCGACCACCGATCATGGCGTTAACCACCATGCTTGACTCTTGTGGGCACGAGACTTTTTATTGGCCACTTCTCTACAAAAGCAACCCAGAATTCGGCCACACATACCAGACACTCTTGGAGGGTTAGCATGTTCCATATTTTCACCTCCAGGATGCCCTGTTATGCCACCTGGGTCACCTTTGTGTTCCTTCAAGTGAGCGTGCCAAGATGATTTGGGAAGCACACTGCAGTTGGTTTGCTAGGAATTTTGGGGTCGAGAAAACAATGGCAGTACTGCAGAAGTATTTCTATTGGCCGAATCTTCGACAGGATGTCAGGAAGTACATCAGATCATGCATTGCCCGCGCCATTGCTAAACCGACCATCAAGAAGCAAGGCCTCTATACACCACTACCTACACCTAGTCGACTTTGGGAATCCATCTCCATGGATTACATGTCATGCCTTCCTTCCACTAAGCATGGAAACGACTGCGTTTTTGTGTTCATCGTCAGGTTCTCGAAGATGGCCATTATGGCGGTCTGCAAGAAGAATATCACAACAGAAGCCACTACTAAACTCTTCTTTGAACAAGTGTGGGTACACTTTGGGATCTCACAGTTTATCATCTTAGATCGGGACAACATGTTCCTCAATACATTTTGGTCCAATCTCTGGTCAATGCTGGACACCAAATTCACTAAGTCCACAACCTTCCATCCTCAAACTAATGGCCAGACAGAGGTGGTCAATAGGATGATCATACACGTTCTGCACATGTACAACTCAAGGCATCCACACACATGGGATGAGAGCCTGCCCTATGTTCACCATAGCTACAACCGGGATCTCCATAGCTCGACTGGCCATGGCCCTTTTCAAGTGGGCTTGGGATTCCAGCCACTATGTCCCATTGATGTGGCCATGCCATTTGCAGCTACTCACGCAGATTCGGCTCATGTCCAGTCCGAAACAGATAAGGCAAACAACTTCATTGAGCACATCCAACATATTCGCCAGCAGGTCCATGACATTTTGGAGAAATCAAATGCCAAGTACAAGTTTGAGGTGGGTGACAAAGTCTGGTTGCATTTGCAAAAGGAACGCCTTACCGGAGCCTATCGGAAACTCAGACCACTCTGATATGGTCCTTACACCATTACCAAGGCTGTGGGAGACAATGCATTTGAGCTCAGCATTCCCCCATTCCTTGGCCTACACTCAGTGTTCAATGTGGGCCGCCTTCGGCCATACTTTCCACCATTACTAGACACACCCGACATTGCAGAACAACTCACACCAACGGAGTTAAATCCAGATTGCATGGAAAAAGTTACAACTGATCGGATCATGGACACACAGATCAAGCACACTCGCCAGCAGAATATCCAACTGTATCGAGTTGTCAAAGCAGGCAAACTCCTTTAGCAGGGCAAGTGGCTCACCAAGGACCAAGTTCAGCAGAAGTTTCCTCATCTCATGGAGGAACTCAACGCAATGGGGACCATTGCTTCCTAAGGGGGGAGGAATGATCCAGGTGGATATTGGTGGCCACCTCCCAAGTCCACTTGGACCCCCACATTGTTTCTTTCAACTTTTCAGTTTCCTTAATTGTAGCACAATTTACTATTTTTAGCAGTTTTTTGGGTCTTGAACTTCCGGAGCCGTTTTGAGGCCCTAAACGACGTTTTTTGGAACACTGGGAGCAACATGGGTCCATGCGCTGACATTGCTCTTCTTAGAGTTGTATTTCTCAGATAGATCTTTCTAACGAGATATTGTGCGCGTCAAATGGAGATCGTATACCAAAGTTACGACCCTGGGAAGTTGATGTACCAATTTACCCAAGCGGGGCCCACAGTTTGGCATTTCATCTTCTAGGGTTAGGTTTTTGGATGTTTAGGGTTTTCCATTATTTCTCAACATTAAATAGGTCTTCGAGCCTCATTGTAACACAGTTCAGAAGCATGTAGCTGCCACATCTCTTCTTAGAGATAAGCTACCATTGCCCTAGCTATTTTATTTCCATTTCTGTTTGTAAGCATATTTTAGTATTTTACATTAATGAAATGAAGTATTATTTTCGATGCATCTCTGTGTTTATGGTTATCTCTGTAATTTGTTGTGTTCTTGTTTAAATCCGGATCACAACTTCAGGAGGCAGAGGTGGTTGCTAGTCGGCGCATTCTGGACGCGCGGAGTCAGTAGCTCGTGGTGGTAGACGTAGGGGCTCAGCTAGGGGTCGGGGCTACGTCGCTCCTTCTTTTCTGCGACGAGGGGGTTCGATTCGTCATGGTGGTTTCAGGCATTGTGTATTGGTGTGTCACGGTGGCCGTAGTCAGTGACAAGGCTGTTGCATGGATCACTGCCAAGATGTGGTTCAGGAAATTCTAGATCGTCTGGAGAATTCAGAGCGGGTTAGATAATAGGAGCACGCCAAATTGATAGCAACTCTGAAAAAAATGCATTATTTTGAATGTCATACCCGGGAGTGTGTTGTGGTGGTATGGTGCGGTCAAAATTTGCTATCAGAGAAGGTCGAGAAACTGGATGTCTGGATGGCCCATTTTGAGGAGCATGTCCAATGCTCCTTTCATCCTCTGCCACCTCCTAGTACAACTCTAGACAACCCAACCTCCATCACCTCTAACGACTAGCATGGATATACGTGTTTTATATGTTATTTCGATTTACTGGGGCCTATGGCCTTTGAAATTATGGACTATGTCTCTCTTTAATTTTTTATTTCATTGGCATATGCTTTCGACGGTAGTCAACAAACCTAGTCATCGTAAGGCTACTTGTATTTTTCTTCTAATATATTTCCTTTTAAAACTATAAATAGAAATTTGACTTAAAAAACTTAACCTACATCCTTATCTAACCAACTATATAAACTTTAAGATAATAATATTGAATAAATTTGATTTATTCAAACATCAAAACATTCAAAATACCGGGGCACCTACACTTAGTGTGTAAACACATAAAGCATTCAAAAAGTGTTGTTCAAAGCTTCCAACTATATATATAAACCTTGAAAATAATATCCACCATGAATATATATATATATATATAAACCTAAACAATATTATCCACTTTAATTATTTTTAACCAGTCTTGGTCAAAGATTCCAACCATATATGAACCTTGAAAATCATCTCCACCGTAAGTATGGACATTATGGTCAAGTTTTTAATCATATCTCATTCCCGCTCTTTGTAATTACATGCAAATTTACATCATTTATAATATAGATAGTGATTGTATGTGTCTTTTACGTACGTGATGTCATTGGTGGTATGGTTTTTATAAGCTGTGACCCCTCTATTATTGGTTGGTACTGATGTGATGTGATGTGATTAATTCATTGTTAGAATTAATTTATTTTATAATAAGATTTTGTTTAATAATAATAGTGTAAGATTTTGTTTAATAATAATAATAGTGTAAGTATTATTGTTTTTAAAATAAGTATATAATAATGTTTTTTTAATTATTATTAAAAAAATGTGTTTTTATATAAAATAAAGTATAATAAATATTTTTTTTATTTATAGGTTTTGTGTGCTTCTAATATAATATTTTTAATTTTGAGTTGTATATATGGATTATTATTATTAAAATATGTAAGTAATTATTATTAATTAAATTTTTAATATATATAATAAAGTTATTAATTAATTTTTTTTTTTTATATGTTTAGTGTAATATTATATATTTTTTTATTTGGCTTGAATAGTGTTCAAGCCAACATTAAGGTTGACACAATTAGCAAGTTCAACGACAACTCTATGTGGTAGGCAAGAGGAAGAATGCATTTAATGCACTACTTACAAGAATAATTATGTTAAGGATTTGCCTAGATTCTTATGAGTAATGGAGTGTGAGAGAAGTGCAATTATGTCAATTATGTGGGAGAATACACCGCACATGCACATTCATGTGCCAATATGAATGTACTCTCAATTTTATTCATTATTATTTTGAATTGAGTAAATGTTGTCAATCTTTTCTTATTGATTTTGGCTAAAATTACGGACCAATTTAGACACTTATTTTTCATCATATACTATAACACACACCAAAAAATCCATCTTACCACTATTCTCAATAAAATAATTCAAAGCCTCATTAACTTGAAAATTACTTACAAATATATTTTAAATTTATTAATTTCACAAAGTTTATTTTGCAAACATTAAGTGTGTTATTTTCTCACACTAGACAAGGGAGCTTTACTCAAAAATTGTCTTCATGTTGTTTCTGAATTGCTTTCACACATTTCTCATGATTCTTGTAATTTAGTGGGAACAAAACCCTAAGTTTCATTTTAGACCATTAATAAAGTTTAACTAAGTTTTGATGTCAAACCCTAAAGTTTGCCCTCGAGATTTATGTAGGTGTCTTACTAAAATTTACCTTAAAATTTATGTCAAACTCTTATTAAATATTACCTTAAGATTTATGTTGGATACTTAAATACCTAAAATTCTAAATATTTGTTAAATTTAAATCAAATTTTATGTTAAAATTGAAATTTGCCCATATTCATTTCAAAATATGTTAAACTTTGCTGCAAATTCATGTTAAATCCTTATTAAAGTTTACCTTAAGTTTCATATTAAACCCTTGTTACACTTGAAACTTACCCATGCTTTATATCACACTCTTACTCCATTAGTATGACTTAAATGTACTCCCTTCTTCTATTAGTAATTTAAATTTGTTCCAAAAATCATGTTGAAGCTTACCTTAAGTTTCATATGCTTTTCATCACACTCTTACTCCATTAGTATGACTTAAATGTACTCCATTCTTCTATCAGTAATTTAAATTTGCTCCAAAATCATGTTGAAGCTTACCTTAAGTTTCCTATTAAACATTTCTATAGCTGAAACTTACCCTTTCTTTATATCACATCCTTACTCCATCAATATGACTTAAATGTACTCCCTTCTTTTGTGGTAAGTTGAAACTTACCCTTTCTTTACATCACATCCTTACTCCATCAATATGACTTAAATGTACTCCCTTCTTTTGTGGTAAGTTGAAACTTACCCTTTCTTTACATCACATCCTTACTCCATCAATATGACTTAAATGTACTCCCTTCTTTTGTGGTAAGTTGAAACTTACCCTTTCTTTACATCACATCCTTACTCCATCAATATGACTTAAATGTACTCTCTTCTTTTGTGGTAATTTAAATTTTCTGGCTTAAACTAAGTTTCATATTCAAACCTTGTTACACTTGAAACTTACCCATGCTTTACATCACACCTTTATTTCATGAGACTTAAATGCACTCCTTTTTTCTAGTTAGTAATTTAAATTTGGCATGTAAATTTTTATATTGGTAATTATATTGATGTAGATTTCTTCTAAGATATTATGTACTGTGGCTAAAGTGTCCAAAGTTTTGGGTGAAGACTTAAGCCAACTTCAATTGAACTGTAAATATAAAAAATGCTAAACTGCAATTAAATAAATGAAAAATCTATCCCTTAAAATAAGTAAAGTGCTTACTTAATATCAAACACCTTAATGACACTACACACTACTTGAAAAAAACCACTTCAATTTAAATTCGCGAGCTCCAAAAGTCATGTTGGACCTTCACCTAAGCTAACATAAAAATCCTATACTTGAAATTTACTTCATTCTATGCTTGAAATTTACTTCAAAATTTGATGCTAGACACTTACACTTCAAAGTTTTATGGTAAGTTTCATGTCAAGATTTATCTCAATTTACATGTCAATAAGTTTAAGATGTAAATCTCACCCAAACATTTATACCAAATTTCACGTTGAAACTTCTTTCAAAATACTTTTCTTCAACATTTCCAAACCATGATAAGCTAAATTAGGAATAAATGGGCAACCTCACAACATAAATGAAGGTGTAGTTTTACCATAATAATCATTTTGACCTGAAACGCTCTTTTGTCCTTTCGAAATGGGCAATGCTTATCTTCCTTGGTGACATGACACGTGGCTTTGGTTTTACGACTTTTCTACTTACGTAATGGCAATGAGTACGTCTCTTGGTTACATGCCACGTGGCTCTGGTTTTCCCAAAAACCGGGCCATGCTTCTCTTTCTTTATGACATAACACGTTGTTCTCGTTCTTTATGACGTGCCACGTGGTTGTCGTCAGTTACTTGCGCCCCCTAACAGTTACAATGAGTAAATGTAAAAGACAGTACAATCTCACCGAAACATACCCTCTATGCACGCAACCATTTCATGACCGGTAAAAAAGGCGTTGTCTATCGGCGGCGAATTTTGGCCGGAATCCGCTATTTTTATTTTCAACCAATCTAACTCTATGCACATTTCATGACCCAAAAAAAAGGCGTTGTCTATCCACGGCGAATTTTTGGCCGGAATCCGCTATTTTTTATTTTCAACCAATCTAATTCTAACCGTGTTTAAAGGGCTTTTTCCTGGTGTAAATAGATTCATCATTTTTTGTTTTTTTAATATTTTCTTTCTTAAATTAGTATTATGGGTGAGATTATATTATGAATAAGAACTTGGCTGGAATACTCAAAATTTTGAAGCTTGATTAATATAATTTGTATTTTCATAAATTTCTACAATTTTTTTTCCTTTTTCAATATGTTTTATTTATTTTTTCTTTTTCTATAAAATTCTGCAATTTTTTTTTCCTTTCATATGTTTTTTTTTTTTTTTTTATTATCGTGTTTTATTTTTGTAATTCTTAGTGTTGAGATACAATATAATCATGTCTAAAATAACAACCAAATAAGTAAACCAATGAACGAGAATATTTAGAATATCTTTTTCTTTTTTATTTATATATATTTTTTAATATGTTTTTACCAGTATTTTAAGAGTCTGGTTATATAAAATAAGCAAGCGATTTAAACTAGTATTTAATATTTAATAATTATATAGAATAGGTAGAAAATTAAACCAGTAATTTAATATTTAAAAGTGCCTTACAAGGCACTGCCAAATTTTCCCAAAATCATACTGAGATTTCTGAAAAAAACCATATAGACCGGGATTCGATCCTGTGACCTCAGATCTCAGCAAATCATGCAATTTTTTTCTCATGGAAAAAAGAGAAGTTTGAATTTTTCATGGCATGACGAGATGCAGGTCATTGTACAGTATGCAAGTCAAGAATCGGGTAAATTTCATTGAAAATAAATAATATACACGCCATGGCGGAGTCACCCTGCTGCGAAGCCCTACGTTAATTTCTAAGCTACCTGTTAACAATAAACAATAATAGAACAACAACCTGTGAGTGCTTTTTCTTCTCTTTTTTTGTAGGTCATGGCATCGATCCCGGCTCGCCGAAGTCAGACGCTAGATCCGTTCATCTCAATGTCTCTCTGCGTGGGGCCGTTGGCTGCGGCTGCGGCTGCGGCTGTGGGGGACTGGATCCTCCGCTTACCGGTGACCGTTCCGTAGGCGTCCTTGACCCAATCCCAGAGATGCAGAACGATGAAGGTCCCGATTCCGCCGATCAAACCATAGGCGATTGAGTAGGTGGTGGGCATGACAATGAGAGTCACGAAGGCTGGAATGGCTTCCCGCATGTTCTCCCAGTCGATTTCCAACACAGACTTCATCATCAGCACGCCGACTAGAATGAGCGGCGGCCCGACGGCCCACGGCGGGATGGAGGCCAAAAGTGGCGTGAAGAAGAAGGCAAGAAAGAAATAGCAGGAGACCGTTAGAGCAGTGAGTCCCGTGCGGCCTCCTTCGCGGATTCCCGTGGACGACTCGATGAACGTGGTAACCGGCGAAGTGCCGAGCAGAGAACCGATAACGATGGCAAAGGCGTCGCTCATGAAGGCAAAGTATTGACCTTCGAAATCCCCCTTTTCATCCACGAAACCTGCGAATTTGGCCATGGAGTAAAGCGTCCCGGTGGTGTCCAGGAGATCTACGTAGAGAAACGTGATGAGAGCAACCCAGAGCTGCCCGCTGTGGAAATCCTTGAAGCTCAGGGCCCCGGCCGTGCCGGTAATCTTGTGCACATCTACGACTTTTTTGAAATAATCATAGGACGCGTTCCCTGTTACGGTGTCGTCGAAGTAAGTGACCTGAGTGTGGCGGAACCATGAGATGGCGGTCACGAACACGATTCCGTAGATCATAGCGCCCTTCACGTTGTGCACCAGGCAGTAAGCGATGATAACGAAGCCGACGATTCCGAGCCAGAAAGTGGGGCTCTCCATTCGTCCCTTGAGGCAAAAAATGTCGCCTGAGACAGTGCCTCCGGCGAGAAGCTCCGTTGTCCCGTTGAGAAACGTCTGCACCGGCGCTAGCCCGACCATGTATTTTTTCGGGCAAGCGCCCAGCGTTACCAGAGTCGACGAGCTGTACTGGACGAGCCCGATGCCCTCGCTGGACTGCAGCCCGATGAAGGCCAGAAACAGACCGATCCCTGCGGACGACGAGATTCGAACCGGCTTCGGCACCATCTTGGCGAGTTTCGTCCTGAAACCGAGAGCCGCAATGAGCAGAAACAAAATCCCCTCGATAAAAACAGCCGCCAGGGCGCTTTTATACGAGATCGACCCGGAGCCATGGTAACCCACAACTGTATAAGCAAAATACGCGTTTGTCCCCATTCCGGGCGCCAGTGCCAAGGGCAAATTCGCAAACACCCCCATGATAAAACACCCGATGAGCGACGACGCCACCGTGGCCACAATCAGGTCCTTCTTCGTTCTGTCCAGGCACGCCGTGTAACCAGGGTTCACCGGCGGAAACTTGCACTCGACCCCAGGGCTCACCAAGCTCAGCACCGTCCCGTTAGCGCTGCGCCCCTGGCACAAGCTCGCGGCAACGGACGAGTCGCTGCAGGTGGGTGTGCAGTCGGCCACCGTGCAGGGGCCGCCCGAGTCAGTGAGAATGCTGGCGTTGACGGCTAGAATGTAAGCCATTGTCAGAAACGTTGCCGTTCCCGCCCGGAGCTCTCTTGTGAAGCACGAATTCCGGGCGTCCAGCTTGAAGTATCGACCCACCGCGCTTTTGCCCACAAAAGCGTTCAGTTTATCGACGCGCGACTGGAATCCCCGCCCAACTTTTGTCATCGCCATTGCAAAGTAGCAGCAGACCGCTTGCCAGTTTCTGGCTTGGTTCGCTTCTGCGTGCCGGTTTCACGCCGAAAGTATTAAGAATCCGCGAACTCCAATGGCTCGCCTCCCTATTTATAGAATAGGGTATCTTATCATACTTTCAATCTTCAACCCCACTGGTTGATTCCGTCATTAATGACATGGGTTCTCACAGAATCTATGGTGTACCATGCGTGTGTGAATTGAGAAAAAAAGCTGGCGTTTGTGAGGTCAAACGATTGACATTGCTGTGGTTTTCGAAAACAAAAGGATTTTCACTAGCGTAGGCGGCCGGCCTCCACCTGAGCATTCCACTTCCACCCAAACTTAATCTATGACTGTCACCCCCCAACTTCCCATGTGACGAGGAGGGTCCCGCCACTTGGCACAGCCCAACCAAGTCAATTTGTGCCAACCCCATCTCAGTTGACTGGCATCATTAACCATTTGTCACTATTTTGCATGTGTTGTTCCTGGGCTTAAGTCCTTTATGTTTGGGCTGTGTCCGTTTTCAACTTTGGGTATTTGTGTGGTTTTAGTTTTATTTAGTAGTTTAAAATTTAATTTTATTATGAAAGCAAGTTTTATTGTTAATTTAGATATTTGAAAGTGTGGTGTTGGGAATAAATTTGTGCGTAGTAATTTTTGAAGGTATCATCAATATACATGACACTCATAGTGTAGGATGATACAAGCAATATGAAAGTAAGGTTTATCACTAACTCTAGCCTCTAGAGTTTTCGTGTTTGCAATAGATTTGCAAGTAGTTTATTGGTAGAGAATTGTCAATGGCAAAGTAGTAAATTTAAGAAGTCTTCGAGAGTTTAGCTAGCAAACGGAACAAAAATGAGTGTCTGCAAAAACAGAAAACTGCCTTATAACATTTGCAGGACAGCCTATCCATGTTGATCTGAACATCCTCCCTTTGGGTTCATACAATGTATTAATAGGGATGCACTGATTGGAAGGTCGTTGGTCCCTAGTTGATTGTAAAGAAAAATTTGTAAGCTATCTCACCGAGTCAGGGTAGAGAAAGGAAATTCAAGGAATCAAGAAAAACATTAAATTACATCCTATCACAGCGAACTAGCTAGGAAGATGCATTAGAAAGCACTGCTAGATTTAAGCTGTCCAAGTAGGATACACCAATGACAGAAACAAGATGACTTCGTTGGAGACTATTCCTGTAATTCAGGATTTCATGGATGTGTTCACTGAATCCATCCCTGGATTGCTACCCACGGGTGTAATTCAGGTTTCGTGGATGTGTTCCCTGAATCCATCCCTCGATTGCCACTTACTAGTGATATTGATTTTACCTTTGAATTAATCCCTGGAGCAGCGCCTGTTTCGAAAGCTCCTTACCCCACCAGGTAATTCAGGTTTCGTGGATGTGTTCCCTGAATCCATCCCTGGATTGCCACTTACTAGTGATATTGATTTTACCTTTGAATTAATGCCTGGAGCACCGCCCGTTTCGAAAGTGTTTCGAAAGCTCCTTACCCCACCAGGTAATTCAGGTTTCGTGGATGTGTTCCCTGAATCCATCCCTGGATTGCCACTTACTAGTGATATTGATTTTACCTTTGAATTAATGCCTGGAAGCTCCTTACCCCACCAGCATTCCCGAATTAATAGAGCTCAAAATGCAACTTCAAGAACTTTTGGATAAATGATACATTCGCCCTAGTGTTTCTCCTTGGGGAGCCCTACGCTCTTTGTGAGAAAGAAGAACAGAACCTTAAGACTATGCATTGATTATGGTCAGCTAAATAAGTTGACCATAAAAAATAAGTACCCTTTACCTAGAATTGATGATAAAAAATAAGTACACTTTCCCCCAAATTGACCATAAAAAAAATAAGTACGCTTTATGTCGAATTGACGATTTGTTTGATCAAAGGGCCAACGTATTTTCAAAAATTAATTTAAGATCGAGTGACATTAATTTAAGATCCGGTTACCCACCATATCAAAATAAAGAATGAAGACATTTGCAAAAGGAGTTGTCTATAATAGATTCCGGTGACGGAATTCGGCGGAAGAAATGAGGTTAAATCTTGATTTTTAGCAGTTAAAATGGTTTTTTAACTGCATATTTGGATTCAGCACCCTGAAAAACCCCGGAACCTTTGATTGTGCAAAAACTAGCTATCAAACTTGGGATTCCAATAAATTGCTGCCGGATTTTGACCGGAAAAATCCGCCGGAAAAGCTTTCAAAAAGTCTTATCATAGACAACTGCTTTGCGAAACAGCATTACCATTATGAGTTTGTGGTACTACATTTTGAAGTTACCAACCACTTTCATGGCAAAGGCTAACCAGCCTGCCATAGGGCATTAAATGCCCTGGTACAATATAACACGCTGCCTTGGTGGCTACATAAATTGAAAATAAAAGCATTGTGTTATATTGTTATCCAGCATGCATGTACCAGGGCATTTAATGCCCTATGGCCCTTGCCCACTTTCATGATAGATTTGTAGCCATTTCTAGATAGATTTGTAGTGAGGGAATTTTTGGCCGGAATTCACTATTTTTATTTCAACCAATCTAACTAGAGCACTCTTTAAATAGTTTTTCATGGTATAGATGTAATTTGTATTTTCATAATTTTTTTTTTTTTGCTTTTTTATTGTGTTTTGTTTTTTTATTGGTTTTGTATTTGTAAATTCGACATTGTTGGATATGATATTGAACAGCAATTTAACATTTAATTTTTTTTTGTAAATTAAGTATTGTCAGCGATTTAACATTTAAAAAATTATATATATATATATTTTTTTAAATTAGGTATTTCTTAGTGAAAGTAAATAGTGATTATGTATAAAAATAACAAAGAAATAAAAGAAACAATTGAACTAATAATTTAACATTTAAAAGTGACTTAACCTAACAGCCCACCTGCCAAATTTTCTCACAATCATTCAATTAATTTAATTTATATGGTTTCCAAACAAAATTGTGACCCGTTTAATCTATGCTCGAAAAAAACATATAGATCGGGATACGATGCGCGAAAGAAAACATATAGATCGGGATACGATGCGCGAAAGAAAACATATAGACCGGGATTCGATCCTGTGACCTCAGAGCTCAGCGAATCAAGCGAGTCATGCATTTTTTTTTCTCGATAATCGAAAAAAGAGAAGTTTGAATTTTTCATGGCATGACGAGATGCAGGTCATTGTACAGTATGCAAGTCAAAAATCGGGTAAATTTCATTGAAAATATATATATAATATACACGCCATGGCGGAGTCAGCCTACTGCGAAGCCCTACTCTGATTTCTAAGCTACCTGTTAACAATAAACAATAATAGAATAACAACCTGTGAGTGTTTAAGCTACCGGTTAAAAATAAACAATAATAGAATAACAACCTGTGAGTGTATTTTTTGGTAGGTCACGGGTTCGAACACGGCCCGCCTAAGTCAGACGATAGATCTGTTCATCTCAATGTCTCTCTGCGTGGGGCCGGTAGCGGTGGCGGTGGCTGCGGCTGTGGAGGACTGGATCTTCCGCTTACCAGTGACGGCTCCATAGGCGTCCTTGACCCAATCCCAGAGATGCAGAACGATGAAGGTCCCGATTCCGCCGATCAAACCATAGGCGATTGAGTAGGTGGTGGGCATGACAAGGAGAGTAACGAAGGCCGGAATGGCTTCCCGCATGTTCTCCCAGTCGATTTCCAACACGGACTTCATCATAAGCACGCCGACTAGAATCAGCGGCGGGCCGACGGCCCACGGCGGGATGGAGGCCAAAAGCGGCGTGAAGAAGAAGGCGAGAAAGAAATAGCAGGAGACCGTTAGAGCGGTGAGTCCTGTGCGGCCTCCTTCGCGGATTCCTGTGGAGGACTCTATGAACGTGGTAACCGGGGAAGTGCCGAGCAGAGAACCGATAACGATGGCAAAGGCGTCGCTCATGAAGGCAAAGTATTGACCCTCGAAATCCCCCTTTTCATCCACGAAACCTGCGAATTTGGCCATGGAGTAAAGCGTCCCGGTGGTGTCCAAGATATCTACGTAGAGAAACGTGACGAGAGCGACCCAGAGCTCCCCGCTGTGGAATTCCTTGAAGCTCAGGGCCCCGGCTGTGCCGGTAATCTTGTGCACATCTACGACTTTTTTGAAATAATCATAGGACTCGTTCCCTATTGTAGTGTCGTCGAAGTAAGTGACCCGAGTGTTGCGGAACCATGAGACGGCGGTCACGAACACGATTCCGTAGATCATAGCGCCCTTCACGTTGTGCACCAGGCAGTAAGCGATGATAACGAAGCCGACGATTCCGAGCCAGAAAGTAGGGCTCTCCATTCGTCCCTTGAGGCAAAAAATGTCGCCTGAGGCAGTGCCTCCGGCGAGAAGCTCCGTTGTCCCGTTGATAAACGTCTGCACCGGCGCTAGCCCGACCATGTATTTTTTCGGGCAAGCGCCCAGCGTTACCAGAGTCGACGAGCTGTACTGGACGAGCCCGATGCCCTCGCTGGACTGCAGCCCGATGAAGGCCAGAAACAGACCGATCCCTGCGGACGACGAGATTCGAACCGGCTTCGGCACCATCTTGGCGAGCTTCGTCCTGAAACCGAGAGCCGCAATGAGCAAAAACATAATCCCCTCGATAAAAACAGCCGCCAGGGCGCTTTTATACGAGATCGACCCGGAGCCATGGAAACCCACAACTGTATAAGTAAAATACGCGTTTGTCCCCATTCCGGGCGCCAGTGCCAAGGGCAAATTCGCAAACACCCCCATGATAAAACACCCGATGAGCGACGACGCCACCGTAGCCACAATCAGGTCCTTCTTCGTTCTCCCCAGGCACGCCGTGTAACCAGGGTTCACCGGCGGAAACTTGCACTCGACCCCGGGGCTCACCAAGCTCAACACCGTCCCGTTAGCGCTGCGTCCCTGGCACAAGCTCGCGGCAACGGACGAGTCGCTGCAGGTGGGTGTGCAGTCGGCCACCGTGCAGGGGCCGCCCGAGTCAGTGAGAATGCTGGCATTGACGGCTAGAATGTAAGCCATTGTCAGAAACGTTGCCGTTCCCGCACGGAGCTCTCGTGTGAAGCATGAATTCCGGGCGTCCAGCTTGAAGTATCGACCCACCGCGCTCTTGCCCACAAAAGTGTTCAGTTTATCGATCCGCGACTGGAATCCCCGCCCAACTTTTGTCATCGCCATTGCAAACTAGCAGCAGACCCCCGCCAGTTTCTGGGTTGGTTGGCTTCTGCGTGTGCCGGTTAAGTATTAAAAAACCGCGCACTCCAATAGTTGGCCTCCCTATTTATAGAAATAGGGTATCTTATCATGCTTTCACTCTTCAGCCCCCCTGGTTGATTCCGTCATTAATGGCATGGGCTCTCACAGAATCTTGGCGTACCATGCGAGTGTGAATCGGGAAGACAAGCTGGCGATTGTGAGGTCAAACGATTGACATTGCTGTGGTTTTTGAAAACAAACGGATTTTCACAAGCGTAGGCACCGGGCGGGCGACGGCCTCCACCTGAGCATTCCACTGCCACCCAAGCTTAATCTATGACTGTTACCCCCTAACTTCCCATGTAACGAGGAGGGTCCGGCCATCTGGCACAACCCAAACAGGTCAATTTGTGCCAACACCATCTCAGTTGAGTGGCATTATAAACCAATTGTTACTATTTAATGTGTTGTTCCTAGGGTTAAGTACTTTATGTTTGAGCTGTGTCCGTTTTCAACTTTGGGTATCTTCTATGTTTATGTTTATGGCTTTATTCTTTTATTTAGTAATTTAATATTTCATTTTATTGTCTACAAGTAGTATAATATGAAACTTGCAGTATAATATGAAAGCAAGTTTCACTGTAAATTTTGATATTTGAAGTTGTGGGGTTTAGAATAGATTTGTAAGTAGTTTTATTTGTGTTTAAATTTTTGAAGGTGTTATTTGTATACTCTATAGTGTAGGATGATATAAGCAATAGGAAAGTAGGAAAGTAAGTGCCATCACCAATTTAAAATAATTAAAATTATTTTACGAAATTTATAATATTTTTAATTTCAGATTGCAGACTTTTGGGATTCATTATTTACGAATTTTTTTTGGAAAAATTACATTGACAACTTAGGGTCAATGCCCACCTGTGTAACAAACATGTATGCATCTCAAAATAATTAAAACTATATTGCTAAATTTACAATATTTTTAATCTTAGATTGGAGGCTTCTGTGATTCATTATTTAAGAAACATTCTTCCGGAAAATCACATTGATAACGTAAGGTCAACATCTACTCTATACCAAATATGCATGCATATTAAAATGATTAAAATTATATTACTAAATTTACAATATTTTTGATCTTAGATTGGAGGCTTTTGTGATTCATTATTTAAGTAAAATTCTTTAGGAAAAATCACATTTATAACTTAGGTTCAAGGCCCATGGTGTATCAAATATGCATGCATCTCAAAATAATTAAAATTAGATTACTAAATTTACAATATTTTTAATCTCAGAGCGAAGGTTTATGTGATTCATTATTTGATAAAAATTATTTAGAAAAATATGCATGCATCTCAAAATAATTAAAATTATATTACTAAATTTACAATATTTTTAATCTCAGATTGAAGATTTATGTGATTCATTATTTGATAAAAATTCTTTAGGAAAAATCACATTAACTAACAACTCAGAGTCAATGCATTTTGAACCTCCACTGAGGTTCTCATGAGGACAAAGATGGAGAGCAAGATTCACTGAGGTTCTCACGATGACAAAGATGGAGAGCAAGATTCACTGAGGTTCTCACGATGACAAAGATGGAGAGCAAGATCTACTGAGGTTCTCAGTAGAGGACAAAGATGGAGAGCAAGATCTACTGAGGTTCTCACAAGGACAAAGATGGAGAGCAAGATCCAACACATCAAATATTTATAGTAGAGATGCAACAGTAAGATTCTTTAATAAATTAGATTATTAAATTATAAATTATTTATTTTAATCAATTCTAGAATCCTATTATGTTCCATTTTTATTAATATTAAAATATTTGACTTTAGTGTTAAAAGTCTTTAACACTGCATCTCTACTATAACTATCTCATGCGCTTATTAATTATTAGATTATAAATTGTTTATTTTAATTAATTCTAGAATCCTATAATGTTCCATTTTTTAATATTAAAATATTTGACTTAGTGACTATTCAAGAATTTTACACTTTCATCTCTATTATAAATATTTGATGTGTTATTAATTTATTAAATTATAAATTGTTTGTTTTAATTAATTCTAGGATCCTATAACGTTCCATTTTTGAATATTAAAATATTTGGCTTAGTGGCTGTTAAAGAATCTTACTGCTGCATCACTACTATAAATATTTGATGTGTTATTAATTTATAAATTGTTTAAATTAATTAATTCTATAATCTTATAACGTTCCATTTTTTAATATTAAAATATTTGACTTAATGACTCTTAAAGAATCTAACGCTCTATTTTTGAGTATTAAAATATTTGATTTAGTGACTATTAAAGAATCTTATAGTTGTATCTCTACTATGAATATTTGATGTGTTATTAATTTATTAAATTATAAATTGTTTATTTTAATTAATTCTAGAATCCTATAACATGTTCCATTTTTTAATATTAAAATATTTGACTTATTGACTGCCACAGAATCTTACCCTCGCATCTCTACTATAAATATTGGCTAGGAAAGTCTAGCAACACACTCTACGACCTTTTTTGGTTTTGAACTTGTTACCTCTTAAAAAGAAACACATATCTTGACCATTAGACTCACTCAAGTTGTATTTAATAATATAGAATTTGTATTTATTTCAAAATGATTAAGATAAGATTATATAACTTAGTTTAACTAATAGATAAAATGGTTTTTTTATGGCCCTTTTTTTATTATTAATTTTGCTAAAATTCGGTAGAGATTTTTAAGAATAATATTTTTAATCTGTTTAATTTGCGAAATTCAAGTGTCTTACAAGGACGTGGAATCCATTTATGTATCCAAAAACACATTTTAAACAATAATAAATTATAATCTAATTTGAAATTATATAACTAGATTATATGGGAAAAGACTATTTGTCTATTAAATAAACTAAGCCAAATTATATTACTAAATTTATATTTTTGAATTGTTTTAAGCTATTTTAAAATAATATAAATTCTAGATATAATAGAGTTCCACCATCTGGCCCTGGAGTATGCCCTAAAACTGCTTCTGCTTGGCTAAGAGCTCGTCTTCCTAGAACTTAGGAAACAGGTTAACCGCCCAAGACCCAGAGGCATCTGGCAGGTGTGAAACCTTGCCCCTTTAAGGACCTTACGGACCATCAGCCGATTATTCTAGGTGGCATGGTTTTCCTTGAATAATCGTGATGAGTTGGTGGTGTGGTTTTCCTTGAATAAGGGTGATGAGTTAGCCTGCATTAGCTGTTAACAACCAAAAAACTGAATTATGATAGATTTTTCCGTAAAAAAAAAAGAGTTTCACCATCTTAAATTATCCAATAATCCAACATTACGTGAAAATGCATTCAAAAATAAATGGAAATGCATTCAAAAATAAATTTTCCATTTTCTTTGTATTAAAAATATTTTACAAATTTTTATAATTTAGAATTATTTTTTTGAATTAAATATAATACAGCTTCACCCAATGAAATTAATTTCAAAAGATATTGCAACTTTTTATCTTTCTAGATTTAAACAGTATAACTTACACTTCAATCACAGACAGAGCCTTAGCAAATAGAAAAATTCACTCTTTAAATAAAAATATTACAATTTAATCGCAGCCACAATTTAACAAACAGGAAACTTTAATCACAGCCAGACTTAACGAACAGAAAACTTCACTCTTTAAGTAAAGATATTACACTTTAATCACAGCCACAACTTAAAAACCAGGAAACTTTACTCTTTAATTAAAAGTAGTTGATCCTGTCAAGATTTTTTGTACCCAAAGTTTAATGACCCACACCATTAAAAAGACCTGCTGAATGTTTGACACCTTCCAGATAAGGTTGGTCCAGGAGCTGTTTCCCAGACTCTAAATTTTCTCAGATTTTATCTGGGGGCTTATCATTCTTGGGTCCATTTTCTCAGTGTACCAAGAGCTGTCACATCGTTTAATCCAAGCCAATGCAGGGAGATTGCTAATCAATTGAATTGTACATCTCTGGAACCAAGGAAGATACAGTTGTGGGTAACAAAACAAATGATAATGATAATATATTCCCTCTTGCATTGCAGGCCAGGGATATGAAAGGGAAGTTGCACATGAAGCACACTCTGGGATTCATTCCAATTAACAAAAGTATTGAAAAAGTCTAATCCATGGGATGAGGGGACAAATCTTCTAAATTTTAAAATGGGTTGAACCCAAGCCATTAAAATTCAAATGACATCATTATTAAAAATTTATCAATGTCCTCTTGCATAAGAAATGTTCATTATATAAATAATGAGGAAGTACAAAATTTATCCTTTGTAATCATTTGAACATAACGAACTGTTCAACAGTGAGTAGAAGACAGTGAAGAAGTCCACTAAGAGAAAGGTGGATTAGGATATCCACTAGGAGAACGGTCAATCACCTGCTTTTGTCCTTTGCATATATACACATATCTAATGCTCAGGTGAATCTCAAACGCCCCACAAAAATGATATAAAGGGACTTGTGTATATGTACAAAAATGATATAAAGTAACTTGTGTATATGTGATGACAACTATGAAAATGATATAAAGGGACATAGGGACTTATGTGTATATCATGACAATGGAACTTGAGTATATGTCATGACAACTAGGCACATTAAATACAAAGGAATCGATGAGACATATCCACTCTACACAATCTTTAGTGTAGTTCATCTTTCATTTCTCTAATCACAAACAAAACTGTTGGTTTCAACTTCAGAGTGCTTGGATAGTGTGCCCCATCATTCTGAGGAGCAACCTCTTCCACTTCATGTTAGGATAAATTTTAGTCCACTGACAGTACACAGGTTCACGAGTGTAGCCAAGCAAGTAATGGGATTTATTTATTTATTTCAAAATCACATCAAAAATAAATTTTAAGTTTTTCATATTATAAATTCTTCAACTTATAAGTTAATTATTTATAAAAAGATTATATATAGTTTATTAACAATTGATTTATTAAAAATGTAATTTAAATTGACAAGAAAACAATTTTTTAACCTAACTGTATGCATTGCATTTTTTATTTTCACACACAATTTTAAAGATTTTAACAAAGTATCATCATCGATAGTTTTATCGTTTTGATAGCTTTGTACAATAAATTTGTTATATATGAAAGCCAAAGAGATGGAATTTAGTATGTTCTACATTATTAAGACCAAATATGATTATCAACATGCTAACCACTTTAGCATTTGCATTGGTGAATGTCATTTTTTATACCCTAACTCTTAAACACCGTGCACACCCAAAATACCAACCAAAGTCAAGGGGAAGAGCCAACACCTCTACAACATTTGGCATAAACAATACTTCACACATTTATATCCAAAGCTTGGGTGTTAACTTCTAGCTCCACATACACATCACTTGGCATTCAATGTGTATACTTACAACGAGGGATATCAATCATCAAATAAAATCATTATGGAAAACCAATCATTTCTATAATTAAGTCTGAGCACATTTATAATATTCATCTCGCTTTTAGTTCTACTTATGAGCAACAAAGCTCTGCTAGGGTTTCTAGGGTTTCAGTGAAAGACAAACTCTGTAGATTTTTTGCCCTTCAAGTCTTTTACTTGCATATGAAAGCGAAAAATTGGCTCAAATTCTGAATCATGTTGATTGGACACATGTCAGCGGCCCCCGGAGGGAGGGGAGCGGCCCCCTACTTCAAAAATAATGTAATAGGATCCTTCCACACCTTAACCGGTGAGACTGGTAGCAGCTCAAAACAACGTGGAAAGCAGTCACAATTGCCAGCACTAGGAGTGCAATGGTAGTCTCAATTGAGGGGTCGTTGCCTTTTGAAAGCAGCCACTAACCCACGCGTAGTCATTCCCACTAATTGTTTGGAACAATCCCACCAATACGTGCAAGATCATGTAGTTATTTGCAAATTTATGGGTATCTGGCCCAAGGAGCAAGATCTCCTCTGATGGATTAAGCAAAAATGGAAACCAAGGTCCCTAATCGATCTTTGCTTGAGAGAAAAAGGTTTTTTTACAGTGATTTTTGTAGAACTAGAAGATAGGAATATGTTTTTTGATAATGGAATATAATTTATGAATAGTGTGGACTTGTTTATGAGGCATTGAAAACCCTGCTATAATCCACAGAAGAAGCAATTCCTAGCGGCTCCAATATGGGTTAGGTCGTACTCACTGCTAGAGGACTTTTGGGAGACAAATATCTTGGAATCAATAGGTAACTCCATTGGTAATTTTGTTCAAGTCTCGGAAATCACAAGGTGCAGACGGTACTTGTCTTATTCTAGAATCTGTGTCTACATGAATATATCAAAACCCCTACCCGAATCAATGGAAATAGAGTACCAAGATGACGTTTGTCACAACCATTGGATTATGAGCATGTACTATTTAAATGCAGAATTTTCCATGAGTACAAGCACTTGATTCGTGACTGTCCGCAGAGGCCAAAAGAGAACCTTCCTCCCTCATCAAACCCTCCTCTAGGTAGATTACAAGAGGTGCCTATTAGATGCAATTAGGGTACCAAAGGCCCTTTTGGCCGCGCATCGCCACCCCCTCAGTCAATGATGAAAAGCTGCTAAGATTCGAACATGTTTACAGTTCTGGAAGAGCCAGTGGGAGCTGAAAGGGCAAAGGAGACTAAGACGGTGGTTCAACCTCGAGAATCAATGGAAGTGGAGGCGATTCACGAAAACCCTAAAGGAAAACAAACCAGCAAGAGAAAATCTCCAGAAGATATTACAATGAGGAAGGAGATCCAATGTGTCTTAGCACAAGTACAACAAGCTCTAGAACAAGAGGATAGAATGGAACACCTCAACTCTAATGAGAGGGTCATGGTAGCCTTCTTGAGAAGCTAGGCGAAAGAGAGAACTAAGGATATACCCTAGGACTAACTGGAGCAATTCCACCATATGTATAAATAATGGGAGCAGCGACAATATCCATGCGAAAACATCTCCTCAGACAACCCTCATCATCCAGGAAGATGAGGCCACAATCCACTATGCGAAGAATAGTTCGGGGTCTAATAAGTGAAAGAAAGGAAAAAAACCAACGAGAGAAGTGATCTAGAAGTAGGGGTAGCCTTGGTTAATTTTGGCCAAGCCAACGTCCTCACATAGTATTTCCAACGATCCCCCTCCACTCTCTCATGAAAATAGTATCCTGGAACATAAGGGGCCTCAAATCAAAAGGTAAAATGAGGCACCTAAGAGATAAAATACAACAAGAAAAATTGGATATCATCGACTTGTAGGAAACCAAGGTTTCTCAAGAAAAATTGATAGAAACAATAGGTAGATGTTGGCCACCAGTGGAATTCATGGTGTTGGATGCTAAGGGTAGTGTAGGTGGCTTTGGGATCATATGGGATTCCATATCCATCTATTTCGTGGCTTTGGGATCATATGGGATTCCATATCCATCTATTTCATATCATGGTTGACATGTCCCAATATTTTGTCTAGCCAATTTGAATGTATTGGATCCTTGACGAAAGTATGGTTATCAAGAGTTTATGGCTTGTCCACTCCAGGAGAAAAGTAGGGTTTTCTAAGAAATTTGGTGAAGATGTGAGGTCTTCAAGGGGATACTAGATGGAACCTTGCTAGAGACTTCAATATGATTAGGGGCATGAGCAAGAAGAAAGGCGGGGTCTAGAGGCTTGACCCAATCTCATGATCATTCCAGGAAACTAATCAAGATCTTAAGGTAGAGGATATTGATTTTGTCAATGGCGCCTTCACTTGGAACAATCACTGGGGGGTGGCGGGGGGTAAGCATCAAATCACTTCTCTCTTGGATTGTTTTCTTATTAATTCTGATGATATCCTTTAACAAGATCTATTCTTCTAAGCTTCCATTCTCCCTTGTTTGGGTTCTGATCACTAGCCCAATAGATTGGAAATTAATCTAAGAATGGTCCCCAGGAATCGACTTTCCACTTTGAAGCATTTTGGTTTGAGAGGCCTGACTTTATTTCCAAATTGGAGGATTGATGAAATGAGATCAGGGCTTTAGGACGTTATCACATGGAAACTTTCCAAATGAAACTTAAGGAACTTAATAAAAGGATCAAGGGATGGAACCACTCCGATTTTGGTAACATTCACAAGGAGAAAAGGGCTCTGGAAGAGGAAATGAAGGAAATCCAGCAAAACATCATCCTTGAAGGTAGGATGGAGACTGTAGAGCACCCGAAAGGGCGAATTTTCATGAAATTAGAGCATAGATGCAAGCAAGAGGAAATTCTATAGAAACAAAAGTCGAGAGTTCAATGGCTCGAGGAGGGGGAACGTAATACAAAGTTCTTCCACAAAATAATGATAATGCATTGACAAGCCAATCAAATATTTTCCCTAAATGGTTAGTGTTGAAGCCCCAAAAATCAGGTCTACAACAAGGGGGATACACACCCGGTTCGGACCTTGGTTAGCAGCTCCTTTTCCATTTGGTATAGTGGGTCCCACTGGGGATATGGGACCAGTTTCCCAAGTTATGTGTGTGTGTGTGTGAAGAATTGATATTTCCTTTCTAAAAATTCCTAAGTGAGATGCTCTAATTCTAACTCTAATCTAATGACATGCAATTGTATTCTAATAAACAGAAATATCTAAGTCTACACTAACTCGAGGTGTAATCCTTCTGTTATGCGATCTAAAATGATTTCAAATAACAATCGGTAATAAAGATCATTCAATTGTTAAGAGAAAAGAATTCAATATAGATAAACCACTTCGTATAAAAAGTTAGATGAAACAGTTGTAAAAAACATATAGCATAATAAGTTACTCATACATTAAGCATAAATAAATAGCTATCACCGTACAAAAGTGCCAAATGATAACTCAGGAATTCACGCATCAATATATAACAACTGAACATGAATATCACTTTAACACAAAGGTAGAAATAGTTAAGAGATAGAAATACCATTTATAACTAGTTCTACTCATGAGCTTCAAGCGATAATGATTTATCTCTTCTTAATCCAACATCCACTAAGAGTACAGAAGTGCAACATCAGTAGTAGATATTAAATGCAAATATCAATTAATCCTGTTCCATTCATTCATCAAAACCTCCTCGGAGGGTGCAAAAGTGCATGTTCTGAGGACAAGTTTTTGAAAATTTCAGGACCCTTCTCTAAATGCATGAGAAGGGTTAAATACTACTAACTAAATCTAAAAATAACTTATTACAAAAATGTAGGATATGGTTTAAATGACCGTCCTTTTTTCAAGAAAAAATAAAGCAAAATTAATACTAATATTGAATATAAAACTAACAACTAACTATTTTTGTATCTGCTCCTTGAAATCGCAAGCATTCAGCATTTGCTTAAGAAGAGTTAGTTGGCCGACTTCAGACTTTAACTGTCCTACGAAAACGGAATCAGCAAGAGCTGGCGCCATCTTCTTGGCAGAATTGATGATGCATTTGAGAGTCATACACGTCTGTGTGGTTTTACCAAATACGCCCAGTAAGAATCCCAATTCAACTTAGTTAATATTTTGATTGATTCTGCCTTTTCTTGAGCCTTCTGTCTCCAGCCTGTTTGAAGTTGTTGTACATATATACATACTATTTTGAAGATATTTCTGACAATTTCCACTGGTTTTAGGATTCAAGTTTTACTTTTTTACCTTTAGTGTTGTTTCCTACAAATTTCTGGGCTTACAGGTGACTGAGCAATTAGAGGCTTTCCTTTTCAAGAAGTTTTTCCCAATGATACGTGATTAGCGCTAGGCACTAATTGCGCATTGGAAACTGCCTCCATTTCTTGATCTGGGCTTCCTTGGTGCGATTTTTGCCTCTTGCGCGCTTTCTGTTAGCGGATATAAAGCTCAAATTTTGTGTAAATAATGATTCCGTAAGTTCTTGACCCTAAGTCTTAAATTGTTTGTTTTTGATGTCAGCGTTGTCCAGTACCCATTTAACCAGGTCTGTGCAGGGAAGAATTTTGGGCCTCGCCGCTATCCAGTGCAAGAACGAGCAAGCTAGATCTGTAACTGATGCCTCTGAAGACCCCTATGAGCCTGTAGTAGCTGTAACCTCCATCACTTTGGGATTCTCTTCCTCAAGTAGATTATACATGCCTTCCCAAGTAGTAATACTAGCGTCTCTATTACAGGCAGTGTCTGTATACAAGGGCGTCCTTTCTTTGTCTTCAGAGCTTGAAGCTTTGCCTTTCTTCCCCATAATATCCTGTACACTGCTTTGTATAGTTCTTTGTTCTTCGTTCCTGTAGTTTACAAGTGAGGTGAGAGTAATGATAAGGAAAGGTGATGGGAAAGCTTTAAATGCTGAAGATATATAAAATATACCACCTTACGTGAATTGGCTCTTTGATAAGCACAAAACCATATTTCATTAGCAACTGGCAACTAACTCATGAATTAGTATTAAAGCGCATAACCAGGTCTCGGTTTATGGAAAAAGTTTTCTCGAATAACAAGCCCGAAAGATCCGCGATGAAGTGATTTTGCGATTTGCTTCGCAATATCGCAGATCGCTGTATCACATTATCACAATATCATTCTGCCGCTCTATCGCAATATCGCAATATCACAATAGCGCGACATATGACAATTTTTTGTTAATGTGTTTTCTGTGGAAATGCGATTTTGCGATATGCGCCATCGCATATCGGTGGTCTGAGATTTTTCAGCGTAAGTGGTCTTTGATGCATGCGATGCGATGAGGTTTCGCATCGTGATCTCGCAATCTTAGAATTCGGCTTGTAAGGAGGTATCCTATTATCTTTTTTTTGCGATGCGATATTTCTTAAGGAGTGAATTTATCTTACCTTATCATGAAACTTAAGTTTTTTGGATTTTCCAAGGGTATTTTCCTAAGTTTATGATGGTAAGTTTTATTAAAAAGGAAATACAAGCACTAATTCATCTTTAAATTTTTTTGACTAAGGGCCCCCACTTATTTAGTATTAGTAATAACACTAAATAAGAAGGGGGGTTGTTGTTGGCCACAATAGTTAGGAAGGCTAGGGACTTAGGCAACATGAGGAAATTACTAAGGAGCCAATCTCCCATTTTCGAAATCTTTTATCATAACCTCGGGATGACAAAAGTGCGACTATACAAAAGGTCAAAGAATTCATCCCAAGATTGGCCACGAAGGAACATAATGAGGCCCTTATGTGGGAGATATCCTATGTGGAAGTAGAGGAAGTGGATAGAGCTCTCCCCTCAAATAAAGCTCCAGGTATAGATAGTTTTACCTCTGAATGCTTTAAAATCAATTAGAATTTCCTTGGCCTATAAATTCACGAATTGCTTGAGTAATCCTGTTGAACCCAAAGGATTTGGTAGGCCTCAACACCACCTTTCCCACACTTATTTTGGAGAAAGGAGCTGATGTTGATCTGAGCGGTTTTATGCCGATCGCCCTCTGCAATGTAATCTACAAGATAATTTCATGGATAATGGTTTGACACTTGAAGCCTCTTATGAAATCGATTATAGGACCTGAGCAAACCGACTTCATAGAAGGAAGCAAGATCATGGGTGGAATTATAGCAGCTGACGAGGTAGTGCACTCTCTTAAGTCTACTAAATTACTAGGTATGATCATCAAACTCGACTTTTCCAAGGCCTACGATTGCCTCAATTGGAATTATCTTTTAAGTATCCTTGATGCTTTTGGTTTCTCTCAAACTTGGATAAATTGGATTAAATCCCTTATTGAAACACCCTTTTACTCTATCATTGTCAATGGCTCTACATCTCGACTTTTTCGAGGATCTAGAGATTTAATACAGGGATATGCTATCTCCCCTTTCCTTTTTATCATTGCAGCTGAAGGGCTTGGACATTATTTAAAATATGTAACTGGGTGAGGTCTCCTCCAGGGATTTCGTCTCAACCCTCGATCTCCTCCTATCACCCATCACCAGTTTGTTGACAACAACATGTTATTTAGAAAGTCATCCTTGAGGGAAATAAGACAACTCAGTATTATCATGGAAGAGTTTCATAAAGCCTTAGGAACTGTAATCAATGGAGACAAATCAGATATATTTTTCTTTCATACGCATCCTAGCGTATAGAGGCATTTGGCAAGGACCCTCAAGTTTCACATTGGCTCTATCTCGAGCTCCTATTTAGGGGTCCCACTTGTTTCTAATTCTCTTTGGGTTTCATGTTGGAAACACTTGTTGGATCTGTTAGACCATAAAATTCAAGCTAGACCTTTAAGGTTTTGAATTCGGCTGGTAGATTAACTCTTCTAAAATTGGTTTTGTAGACTCTCCCAATTTACTAACTTTCGACTCTTCTAGCCCCAAAAAGAATCTACAAGGAAATATTTCCAAATATAGAAAATTCCTATGGTTAGGTGTCCAAATCAGAAATGAATGGTCCCTAGTTGCCTGCGATAAATTATGCAAGCCCGAACTCCATGGTGGTCTCGAATTGACAGATCTGGAGTTACTGACTAAGGCCTTGGAGCCAAATTATGGTGGAGGTGGTTGTAGGGCGGCTCAGAAATTTGGAAGGCACTATGGACTTACAAATATAGTAGGAATGAAATCCTGAATATATTATTAAATCAACAACAATTCCCAAGTGGTTCATCCATATGGAATATGGTGAAGGATTGTAGCAAAGGTCTTGTTTAGGATCACGACTTTTGGGAGGTTAGGAATGGTCAATCTGCCAAATTTTGGGAGGATGCCTGGATGTAGAACCCAAAATTAAGTTCTTATGAGAACCTAGGGGATATCTGGGCCTTTACAACTCAAATAAGAGTGGTGAAAGTTAAATATTTTTGGGAAGAATCTAATCAGACAAAAAAATGGAGAGAATGGAAGACCTAAGGGCATTGGCCAAAGCACGACTCTCCTCTTCCATGGGATACCCTATCTAACCTCCTTCAAGAGCGCCTCATCCTTAATTTTACAGGGGTCAACCAAACTTCGATGGGGCCACCTTCCTCGTGGCTCATTATCAGTGAAAGTGGCCTACTCCATAGTATCGTCCTCAGTTGAAGCACCTCAGGATCCATTTTGGAAGAAAACATGGTATTTAGGTCTTTGTCCTAAAGTCTCCTTTTTCTATGGCTTACTGGGCATGGTAAGCTTCTCACTTGGGATAAGATAAGGAAAAATGAATTTTCTAGCCCATCAAGATGTACACTTTGTGAAAATCAGGAAGAAACAGTGGATCACTTTCTCAATCATTGCGTCATGCAGAGATACTATGGAACTGGATAGCACAATTGTTTGGCGCCATAAATAAATCTCTGAATAGCTTAAGGGAGTTGTTAGAGCTATGGAGAATGAAATTTTCAAGAATCCCATAGAAAATAGAGCATGGTACCTTTCACAAAGCTTCATCCTTTGGAATATCTGGAAAGTCAGGGATTAGGTGATGTTTCATACAAAAGAAATAAGGGTAGATCAGATTTGGGAAGTGGAAAGTGAAATATAAAGGAATTTATCCTTTTGGAATGATGGTCGAAGGAGGATCGGAAATCAAAAGGGTAGGAGCTAAGAATTCTTGGGACTTGGATCTTCACCCAAAGCTAATCTTCCCTAGGATTTCTTGCAACCCCTCTTTGAGGGATATTTAAGTTGAAAAATTTGTCCTCCCACTGGCTGGATTTCAAAATTAACTTTGTTGGAGCATCGAAAGGAAACCTTGGTCCTGTGGGTTTAGGAGGTTTGATTCGTAACGACTAGGGTAAGGCCGTAAAACTATATGCAACTTCATGTGGAAGAAAAACCAACAATGTAACATAACTTCTAGCATTAGAGAAGGGTCTTCAAACGATGGTAGAGATGGGTTTGGCTAAAATCCAAATCACCGAGGATTTGCAAATTGCATTCCCTATGTTGCATAAACTTATAAATGGTTCTCCACGTAAAAAGGTTGCATCCATTTGGAGGCTTCAGATCATCATCGAAATAATTTCTTCCCATTAATCCTATTTCAAATATTTAATCAATGAACATCTGAGATGACATGGGAATCAAGTGACAGAATAGATGGAAAATTGGGGAAGTGAACACCAAAACCAGGAATTGCTCCATGATTGGTCGATTGTGGGTAATGAGGAGTGTTCCCCAACGAGGGTGTCTGGTCCCGAGGAAGTGCAGGTACAATTGTTGACGCATGGGTTATGATAGTGGGCATACAACAGAACCATGGGAAGGCAGAGTATCTTTCCTCATGCGTTAAGTATTTGATTATGTTAATCGTGTTCGTGTATGCATGTGATATGGAAACATGGGGAAGACAGTGGAAAATTTGAAACTTAATGCAACAGGTGGAGTGAAACTTGGGTAATTATGACAGCACATGCACAATGATAGAATGTTCAGTGGCAAGTGTTGTCTTCTAGTGGGTGGGTGCCAGGCTTCTAAAGGAGGTAGAGTCATGGCGTAGACTGAGGCACTGGAAATTCCGAGGGGTGTGGCATCAATGGGTAACTATTTCTATTCTTGAGGGAGGTAAGATGGTCTAGCTTGTGCTCTATGTTCCTTTTCGCTGGATTTGGGTTGTTCGTTGAGCAGGTAGAACTGGACCCTGCCCCTTTTGCTCTGGGGATGGTGGTTTGCAATCTCTTAAGTCTGGGAAGTCATTTGCGTGGTTTCTGCTTTGTGTACCAGTGCTGTGGTGTTTTGGGTTTGTTTATGCATGGGTCGATTCTTGTTTGTAACACCCCTCCCTTGTGGATAAAACTTTGCAAACCTAAGCTAAGAAAAGATAGGGCTGATGTGTAATATGAAAAATAAATATCTTATGGAATAAATAAATTAATTAATTAATCACTTGGAAAATTGAGACACCAAGAGATGAGATTCTTTCCAAATCCCATTAAGGAATGGGATATGATAAATATTTCATGATAAAGCTTCTAGATTTAATTCTAGATAAGATGGATGGATTGGAAGTAGTTGATCCATCAAAAGAACCTTAGCTCGGGGGTGAACTGGAAGCATCAGTTCTAAGGTTGGGTGGTGGTGCTCAGTTTTCCAAGTGACAGTACGTCAATTTCTCTCGTTAGATCCCACTACATGGGATGTGCTGTATGTTGTTCCTTACCTTGTATATTATTGCAATTCTCTCCCCATATATATTTAGCTGTATGTGTGATCTTTGTATAGGAGAATGATTGAATAAGGATGCGGGAGATAACTATATATGATAACTGATTTTGGGTCTAAGTTTTGAAACTGTAGAGCTTGTGGTTCAGGTTATCTAATCTATGCATTATTCGCTATAGGATGAATTGCATCCATTGAGGCGTTCTAGTTCTTTATTCGTATTGCATAAGACATATGTTAGTGGTGTTATCTATATTCATGTGAATGATTTCATTCTTATGCATGTGATTTTTATTGCCTCCAAAAGTAGAGTTAGTAGTAGAAGCATAGTATGTGGTTGTTATTTCCTTGGCCATCGAGCTATCTCACTCATGATAGAATCTGCATGGGACCAGTATGCATAAGTTGAACTACTTATACTAACCTTGTTGTGAGCTAAACATATATGGATGTGTGAGACATCATATGAATCTAATCTTGGTCATTGTTAAGTTTATTAAAGGAACACAATATGTCTCTAACGTTATGTGATATCTTTGGTTTAGCTTGGCAAATGTTTATGCATGAGACATGGGTGCATGTGGAACAAGGTGGTATAATGCTTCTAATGGTATAGTCTATGGTTCTGGTTATATATGCTATATGTTAATGCGTCATAAGAATTCTATCTAATGAGGCTAGTTTAGCTATTTCTGCCTGTTGCATAAGAGTTAAGACAATAACATTTTTGGACTATGCCTGCATTACTATAGATATGATTCGTGACCATGCTAGGGGAAGTAGATGCATGTTCTATTAATGATTATATGAAGTCATCGAAGAATTTTATGGGTTTCATGCCATGATTCATTCTTCAAATTGTAGTTTATGCCTAAGGATTGATCAAAAGAATATGTATTCAAGGTTATGAGTATAGTTGCGGGGGTAATCATTGTGCATGTAAAAATGGAGCAAATAAATTTGTGATAACTGTTGAATCTTAATTGTACACAAAGAAATTTTAAAATTAAGGGAGCCTAGCAGTTAATTCTCAGAGTAGGTTGAAGAGGTATGTTACAAATGGTATCGGAGCTTCAAGTTCAAACCTTTTGACCTATGGGCAAATCTGCCTCTGTAGGATATGAAAACGTTTCAGGTCCTAAATTTGGCCTTACACTACTAAGAAGTTTTATGGAGACTCCAGGTATAAGTTCCAAATATGCAAGGATTCTTCAAGGTTGGATATAAATATTAAAAATATTTTAATTAAAGGAACGTGGAAGTAATAACATATGTATGTGTTATTCCACTCCATATAAAATATTATTATATTAAATCGTTAAGGTTGATTTTCGAATAATCGGTGGTTTCTATGCATTGAAATGGGTCAGATTCACTGTTCAGGTCATATGCACAGTTCTTGTTGCATGCATCTTTTAGAAGAGGTATCTATGTTGACACTTGAATTATTTGTCATAGTATGAATTCGTTGGAGGGGATATTATTTATTTCTGTTCCTAAATAATTATTTAAATTAGTGTATGTGCGAGCATCAAAATTATTGACTATAGCCTCATAGAATAACAAACTATTAGAGAGTTGTCGATTGGAGAGCTTGTGGGAAAAAAACACGGGCTACACAATTCTGTTCCATATTGACGCTTGACAATTTTCTGTGTCAACATATCTAAATCACAAGTCATGTAAGAATACTATTTTTTTTTTATGTGGGATTGAGTAATCTATGAACCTAATTAATGGAAGGAATGCTGCGTAGAAGGACGTACCATCTAACGATTGAATGCCACGATCTGAAGCTATATAATTCTATTAATTTAGAGCTAGAAGGGATTGTCAATTGCAGTGGCATTTAATAGACTGGGTACTTCGCCTAACACTGTAGATGCAAACTGCTGTCTCTTCCCTCACATGGATGGCGAAGGGTTTAGATCACTTATTACCGAATCTGAATTATCAGATGCGATATTTTCCTCGAACGTTTTGCAGATATTGAAAGATGGGGAAATTTTGGGTTCTATTCCTTCAAAGGGTGACGCAAATCAATCTTATTGGTAAAAAATATTCCTACCTCCCTATTTTACTGCGACTATGTCATAGTTTGAAGCTTTCAGTCTGAGAAGACAAACCAGATCATCGATAGAAAAGGGAGGCGTGATTTTAAACATTGCCTTTGGTGCAAGCATCGAATTATAAATCCTTATAAATTGTCGATGAGTAGATTGAATTGCTAAAGAATGCTTTAAAATCATGTGAATATAGAAACAACATTACAAAAGTCATCGTTTTCCCTTTCAACGTCACCCTCTCTGATTGTAGTGATCGTTGCACTGCAGGCAATTACAGATAGAATTACCTCAAAAATGTGCAGATGATCATTCGTGATGTGTTGATAAAAGCAGTCACGTAACACCATGGTGTTTCTATAATAAGGATATGGATTATCATCTCCTAACCGACGTTGACATATAAGCCTTACCGATGTGGAGGTAGTGGCTTTTATTTTATTTTTGGGAGAAAAGTATGGCAAAGCTGCAAGATGACTAGTCATGCGATAATTGAATTAAGGAAATGGTGTTGTGAAAGTCAACACAGTTATTTTAGCTTTAGAAGCGCTTGCTACTACTGGTTGCTTTAACTGGATCGTTGCACTGGAAAAGCACTGGATCGTTGTTTCTGAAATTTCAACGATTGTTCCCTTTCGTTTCTCGAAGCGCTCTCGGTGAGAACCCACAAATCCTCTGTCTTCAAAAAACAAATTTAGAGGGATAAGGGTTATCCGATCTCCACATTCCAACGTAATCCTTTCTCTAACTTTCCTATACATAGAAGGCTACACAGTGGTTGGGATCGATAGATCCTATTAAGTTCTTCAAAGTGGAGTGCAGAACCACACGCACTGTCTTGATGTGGAAAGTTCTTCATTTCGGTGTTTTTGTGGGTCTTTAATGGCTAGAAGGTTCTGTACATAATATGGTTGGTTTTGAATCATCATCTGTATAGGCATGCAATGGTGTCGACGCAGCATTGGTTTTGCAATTCCATAGTTATGTACTCCCAAGTTTCATATGTGCAGATATGTCTTGTCATTGAAAGAGTCGACTGTGGTGTGAAATGGGTTTCAGAATGGTAGAACGAATGCATGACCTGGTTTATATGGATTCCAACAAGTATATGTAGTTTCATCCTAATCAGCTATTGGAATCATGCTAACCATAGCGGGTTGAGGTCAGCTGGGATGGCAGGCGGGCTTTGTGGTGAAGCACCTCCATGCAAACCTTTGCCTAATGAGGGGAGGGAATGGTTCTAAGTGGAATCGCCGCTGAGCGACAGACTTAATGCTTGTAGTAACATGATATAAAAAAGACTATTTAAAACTATTTCAAATCATAGAATCAGATGTGGTCAATAAAATGACTGACCTGGTTTTTGTTTAGAGTGACCTGCGCATGGACATGAAGATGTTGAAACGTACAAAAAAGGTGAGTTAAGATTTTAACTCCCGGTAATTGGGTTTCATATTTCCCCCCCACTCAACATTTTTATTTGGTACAAATTTGGATCCCTGAGTTTCTCAAGGGCAATATGTCTACTCTCTGTGACCGGTAGGAATCCATATTGAAATCTATTTAAAATGGTGGAAATTTTCCTTTGAAAACAATTGAACTATTGGGAAAATTTGAAGCACTACATTATAATAAATATGTTTATGATCTAGAGATTTCTTCCAATTGTCATTGCATTGTTGAAAACTTTTGTTGCATCAAACAATTGGGTAAATTTGCTGCAGTCCATGCAGATAAGAAATACAAGCCTTTATAGTTATGGATTTGGTAAAAATAGTAACTATTGATATAGAGAACCAAGCTGAAAGTGATTTTGTTTTGTAAATTCCCAAGTGTATTTAAATTCATTACCAAAAACAGGGACATATAATTCAAAACCACCCACATACTTACATGTGGGTACAACCATTGTGTCTTTACCATGAGATGCAGTTGCATGCATCATGCATTGATAGTGCCAATCCTCATGCATAGGTTGCATGCAAAGATGGAAAGGAGGTGGAAAACCTTTTATTTGCTCAAAAGGCAGCACTGAAATTTTTCTTGGGCTTCTTTTATTTTATCATTCTATTCTCAGCCTTGAGAGGTGTATTGTTTAGTTATACTTCAGGTGCCTCTGCTTAATTAAAAGTGGTCGAATTAAGTGGGACGACCTGGTATAAACTGTTGTTTGTTCAATCTAGTGTGATGATTATCATGAACAATTTCTCTTACTATGGTTGAATTTTTTTTAGATATCCTTATATTAAGAATTGAGGCTTGGGCTAATGGCCCTTCCTTGCACAAATTTCTATGTTACTACAAATTATTTGGTCGAGACTTGTGCTCATGAGATGGGTGTTTACGGAGGACTGATATATAGGTATAGAATTGATGATGTGCAATGTTGCTAATCATGGAATACTGCTATGAGGGTTTGTTCATGATTTTTTGATTTAGAATGTTATTGTTGCCTTGATTCGAGAGTGATGATGATTTGAGACATTGAGGAGTCTCGCATGTAATATGGCCATATGTAATGAGAACATAAGTATTATGGATGTTTCACTTATTGTTGCTATCATATAGACCCTTCCACAAATAAGTTTTGATTATATATTAATGATGAGATGATACTCAGGGGGAGCATATCTAGTATATGGTTACCAAGAGTTGCTCTGGTATGTTGCATGCATAGAACAATGCTAAAGCGGAGTATTAACATGTTTATTAGTGTTAATAAGTTACTTTTATCGTGTCTCCTCATAGATAAGGAGCTTAAATTTTTTATTATATATTGTGAAAGTTTTCAAAAATTAAGCTATGGTTGAACACTCTTATGAGGACACAATGACTATATATCATGATTGGAAAGTGATGCTTGCAAATATGCATAGCTGAGTAGAATTGTTAAAAAATTGGTAATCATGATAAAGCATGGCCATCATATTAATGCATATTAAATCTTGATAACAAATAATGCATTTATAAGAAGAATATGAGTACTTGATTGCACAAGTACATGCATGACTTTCATGTAGGATTCATTGTGGGGTTACAATGAGCTGTATGGATGTGCTTCCATATGTGAATGAATCACAATTCTCATAAACTAAGTTATGATAAAATCAAAGAGAAGTTTACCATGTATGCGGGAGAATATGTGGTGTATTTGACTTGGGTTAGATACCATAGAGGTCCAATATTAAACTATGTTTATTTTAAAAATCATTAAATTAATTTTGAAGTAAGCATCCATATATATGAGCAAAGTAGAGATTAATCATTACACTTATGTTAAATATTCAAGTTTTTGGATAACTAAATTGCAAGGGGGAAGAGAGAATCACTGGAAAACTATATTGGAATGAAACAAAATTGATTAAATCAATTAGTAATAGCTATTGGTGGATTTAATGATATGGCCATCATATAATTTTACTTATATTTAAAATTATATTATGAAATTGCATGGTTGGTATACAAGGGAAAAGTATAAACTCATTGAGGTAAATTAGTAATAAGTCATCACCTTATTCTACCCATATCCAAAATCAAATTATGAGTTGTATGTTTTCTAATTAAGAACATAATTTAAGGAAATTAAGTATGCTTAAAAGATCCTAAGAAGGGATGGGTGATGTGAAAGACGAGTCTTGTATGTAATATGTGGTTAAATACCTTAAAGTTGTCTTTCACATTTTAATGTGGCTGTGTTGATTAGTACACATGCAGGTAATGATGTAATTTAATTTGGATATGGTTTTCCAATGGATGAATCATTTTAATAAGAAAATGTTCCATATACACTTTAATGGAGGAAACAAAACCTTATCAGAAAATTATGCATGGTTAAGTTAACATGCATAGGTTGGAACATATGGGATTTTGGTTGAGTAAAGCAAGATGCATAAAGTACATGTCAGTCTAACCTAAACTAGGGATGAGATTTTCAAGTGTGTGCATAAATGTATTACAACATATTTTATACATATAAAAAAAAGACATCATACATTAATAATGATATGATAAGAAGGTCAATGGACTGACACCAAAAGGACATCTAGTGTACATACATAATGGAAATCTAGAAGAAATTCCTAGTGCTTCTTGGTTGATGTTAGAAATATTGTGTTAAGCTTACAAGCACCTTATTAACATTTCACTCCAATACTAATATGTGAAACTTTGAAACTTAAGATGTACTTAATGTACATATCTGTGCAAATATAGAAGGGGTTTTGAGAGTAACATCTCATAAACATGAACCTTTCCAACCTATAAAATGAATTGAGATTTGACAAATGAACTTCTTGTGAGAAGTAATTAGAGTAAAATGAACCGTGTGCTTCTACTCTATGTAAATAGAGTACATATAGTAGGGTTTGGTGCTTTAGACCAATTTCGAGCAGCCTATTTTTATACACTAGACTTGAAACATGAACTCGAATTAGTAAGAAAATACTTGGTAAAGCAAAAATGTTTTGCATAATTACCGCTCATAAGGATCTAAAGATCTAATTATAACATATGCATCAAGTAAGATAAGAGATGATAATTGATCTCTTAGTTTTAAGGGTGATTTAATGTTAAAAGGAGGTGTTAACATGTAAATACCATGGGATCACACCCTCACATAAAAAATTAAAGGGTGTAGTTTTCATTTATAACTCATATATGGGAGATGTATGCATGTGCATACTGTGTGTTCAATGAAAATTAATCATGGCCAATAAGGTGTTGGAAAAGAATACCAAAAAGGCCACATTAAATCATATGACATGATTTGTTTAAGTGTGGAATCGTTGTTAAGTACTGACCAAATTGTTTTGGGTTAAAGACAAGTCAAGATGGTTGTTAGACTTCAAATATCTATGATTGACTAAGTATCATAGTTAATAGTTTGCTTAATGTTTAAGTTAAAGGTATATTCCACTGTGGTTAAAACCTTGTACATGTGACAGATTTAATCCCAAAACTAAAAGTTATGGGTATAATAAAGTTATAGTATGCATGATTACTTTTATGATACTATTATGCTGATATTGTTTTGCAACCACATGATGCAGGAAAATGATTTTCTAAAGATAACACTTGAATACTATGACATAAAACTTTTTCACTGGTTGCAGAAATGAAATAGGTCCATAAAATTCCTTATTCTCCTAGCAATAAACTGATGTACCGGTGGTACAGATGGTATTGTGTACATGCGGTACATATAGTACAGATATGAATACATGTGTTGCATGATAAAATATGATATGTATATATATGTGTGTGTAATACACACTATGTGCAAGTATGCATGAAAACACTGGGTGATTGTCTGATATGGAAACTAACCTGGAGTGCGTACAGAAGAAGGAAGCTAAGAATTGATTCAAGGATAAGTATTGGTGGTTTATTTTAAGTCTTTTATGCATGGGGTTGTGATTCCGATCTATGTGGATTACATGTGATTGATAATTGATGAGTACATATGATTATGATGGTTATGTGTGACCTAACTTGATATGATATTTCATACATATTGATTTGGAAAATACGCTAGTTGACTTGTTGTATACAAAGAAACTACAGGAAGAAAGTGTCTGGCAAGAACATGAAGGCTTGGTGGTATGCAGGGGAAGAACATGCATTTCTTCAAATAAAATAAATGACAGGCAATATAAGTCATATCTACTCAAATAGTAGTATTGTATATCAAATTACGATATTAACTATGGTAAACATAGTTGAATTGTTGCATCTCAAATCTCTCACAAAGTGGTTGAAACCAGTGTTACAGGTAGCAATGGAAGGAGATGTGTTGGGAGAACTCCTTTGTAACTGATATATTTCAATCATAAGATCTGCATCAGATGGCTAGGTCATGGGAGCATGAGAATTTAGAGACAACTACCTATGAACGAGGAAATAATATGGTAAGATGCAGTAATACACCGAGGATGGTGTAAATTTAAGGGGGGGAGTATGTAACGCCTCTCCCTTGTGGGTAAAACCTTGCAAACCTAAGCTGAGAAAATCTAGGTCTGATGTGGAATATGGAAAATAAATATCTTATGGAATAAATAAATTAATTAATCACTTGGAAAAGTGAAACACTAAGAGATGAGATTCTTACCAAATCCCATTGAGGAATGGGATAGGATAAATCTTTCATGATAAATATTCTAGATTTAATTCTAGATAAGCTGGATGGATTGGAGATAATATCCATCAAGAAAAACATAAAATATCTGCAGGAGAGAAAGGAAAGCTTTTATGAGGAAAATCCTCAGGGGAGAGAAAGGCGAGCATTTCTAAGAAAATCCTAGGCAATTGGATAAAACACCCACCTAAAAGCATGATGCTGCTAAGGGAAACTATATCATGAAATAGGGTATTAAATAACCATTGCATAGATCAATAAGAGGCAATTGATCCATGGCAAGAACCTCAGCTTGGGGGTGAACTGGAAGAGTCAGTTCTAAGGTTGGGTGGCAGTGCTCAGTTTTCGAAGTGACAATATGTCAATCTCTCTCGTCAAATCCCATTACATGGGATGTACTACATGTTGTTCCTTATCTTGTATATTATTGCAATTCTCTCTGCATATATGTTTAGATGTATGTGTGATCTTGGTATAGGAGAATGATTGAATAAGGATGCAGGAGATAACTATAGATGATAAATGATTTTGGGTCTAGGTTTTGAAACTGTAGAGCCTGTGGTTGAGTGTTGGGTGTGGAGCATGATTATTTAGACGCCTTTGTTTCAGTTGAATGTATACCCCAGGAAGTTTGTACACCCCTCCACGCCGGGGGGGGGGGGTTCCGGGGGGCCTGATCCCCCTAGCTAGGGGGTCCGGGGGCCAGCGGTCCCCCGGCGGGGATTTTGGGGGCAGCACCCCCGAAGCTAAAAACAAATGTAAAATTTCCTTGTAAAAGTATAGTAATTTCTAGTCAATCTGAGCTGTTCATTAGGCGGATGATCTGACGGTAGAAATTATGTTTAGTTTAGGGGTTTTTTCCCTAGAAGGAAACCCCTCTCTTTGTATGAGGGCATTGTATTGAGGCTGTGTAATAGATGTGTATTCTTCGAGTGAGAAATAGAGAGGTGAGACTGTGAGAGAAAAAAAAGGATATTACAATGGATCTGCTGTAGGTTGTGTCTCTTCATTTTGCTAGATAATAGAAAGCAAGGACTAGCTATTCGGGGTGGACGTAGCCCAAACTAGGTGAACCACGTATATCTGTGTCTCTTTGGTTTTATGCATTTTTTGTGTTTATATTTATGCAATATTCTATGTGTTCCATTGCTCTGTAATATATAATTTTCTAACCACTGGTATCAGAGCCGAAGGTCTATTTCACTGATAAACTCACATGAAAGAAGGGTTCCTGGTTCGAGTGGGAGCAATGGCGGAAGATGGTAAGTTTAGGATCGAGAAATTTAACAGCCAAAACTTCTTGCTGTGGAAGATGCAGATGGAAGATTGTCTGTATCAGAAAGATCTGTACCTACCATTGGGTGAAAAAACAAAGATGCCGACTTGTATGACAGATGAAGAATGGAATCTTCTCGATAGAAAGGCACTCAGAACAATACGGTTGTGCCTCACAGCATCAGTTGCCTTCAACATTTCGAAGGAAACAACAACAGAGGGTTTGATTAAGGCATTGGAGAAGCTATATGAAAAACCCTCGGCCTCAAACAAGGTATTTCTTATGAAACGGTTATTTAATATGAAGATGTCGGAAGGTGGATCTGTTGCAGATCATTTAAATGATTTTAATACTGTTACAAGTCAGTTATGTTCTGCAGGGGTAAACTTTGATGATGAAGTTAGAGCTCTGTTATTCTTGTGCTCATTGCCAGAAAGTTGGAATGGTTTAGTAATGGCCATTAGTAACTCTGTTTTTGGATCTAGTACTTTAAAGTTTGATGATGTTGTTGGTGCTATCCTTATCGAGGAAATGCGATGTAAAAGCTTCGGTGAGACATTGGGTAATGCTTTGAGTGTAGAGTCTGGGGGAAGAAAAATGGAAATAGGAAAGAGCTTAGGATATCGTAGTAAATCAAGGAAAGGCAGATCCAAGTTCAGATTGGGGATAGTGTGTTGGAAATGCGGAAAGAAAGGACATCTAAAGAAAGACTGTAGATCTCAGAAGGGAAAAGAAGGAGATGCATAACATTAAAACAATCATGAAGCAAATGTGATCGGTGAGGTGTTACAAGATGCTTTGATTCTTTCTTTCGAAAATATTACTGATTCCTGGGTGGTAGATTCACTGGCCTCATTCCATGCCACACCTGATAAGAAATACTTTCATGACTATGTTCAAGGAGATTTTGGACAAGTTCGTTTGGGTGATGATAAACCCTGTAAAATTGTTGGAATGAGTAAGGTTCTTGTAAAACAACAGAATGGAAACCAATGGCTACTAAAGGAGGTAAGGCATGTTCCAGATATAAAGAAAATTTCAACAGGGCAGTTAGGCGGTGAAGGTTGTGTGACAACTTTCACAGATAAAGCTTGGAAGGTCACCAAAGGAGCCCTGGTAATAGCAAAAGGCGAAAAGGTTGGTACATTGTATTTATGCAATGGTATTTCTAACTTTGTTAATGCTTTAACTTCCAAAGGAGCAGATGCAACATTACGGCATCATAAGCTTGGACACATGAGTGAAAAAAGGATGAAGGTTCTTCACTCAAGGAATTTGTTGCCGGGTTTTAAGAATGTTGATTTGGACTTCTGTCATAATTGCATTTATGGAAAACAGAAGAGAGTCAGATTTCTCAGAGTTGGGAAAGAAAAGAAGAATGAAAATTGGAGCTTGTGCATACAGATGTATGGGGACCTACTCAGGTATCATCTCTCGGTGGCTCTCGTTATTATGTTACTTTTATTGATGATGCAACTAGAAAAACTTGGATTTATTGTATTAAGAATAAATCTGATGTATTTGATACTTTTAAGAAATGGAAGCTTTGGTTGAGATTGAGACGGGAAAGAAATTGAAGTGTCTTAGATCAGACAATGGAGGTGAATATTGCAGCAAAGAGTTTGATAAGTACTGTTCAGAGCATGGAATTCGCAGACAGAAAACAGTTCCAAGAACACCACAAGAAAATGGTGTGTCAGAAAGGATGAACAGGACAATCATGGAGCGTGCAAGGTGCATGAGATTGCATGCAGGATTGCCTTTACAGTTTTGGGCAGATGCTGTAGATACTGTTGTTTATCTAATAAACAGAGGGCCTTCAGGTTCCTTGGATGGTGGTGTTCCAGAGGAAGCATGGACAGGTAAAAAGGTAAACTACTCTATTTTAAAGCCTTTGGTTGTGAGGCTTTTGTCCATATTGATAAAGAAAATAGAACAAAGCTTGAAGCAAAGTCAAAGAAATGTACCTTTATTGGATATGGTGTTAATGATTTTGGTTATCGCTTATATGACTATGAAAATCACAAAATCATTAGGAGCAGAGATGTAATATTCAATGAAAAGGTATTGTATAAGAATCAGTTGCAGGAAAAGAAACGGAAAGAAGAAAACAAGGAATACACAGTTCTTGATGAAATCACTGAAAAAATAAAGGTGCCTGAAAATAATAATAATCAACAACCACAATAGCAGCAACCACCAAAATAGAAACAAGCACCCCAAACACCTGAAAGCGGTGTTAGAAGATCTACCAGGATAAGTAGAACCCCTGAACGATACTCTCCTTCATTATATTATTTATTGTTGACTGATTCCAGTGAACTCGAATGTTATGAAGAAGCAATGCAGGTTGAAAGCAGGAAGAAGTGGGAAGTAGCCATGGAAGAAGAGATGGACTCCTTAATGCATAACCAGACTTGGGATTTAGTGAGGTTGCCTGCAGGAAAAACTACATTGAAGAATAAATGGGTTTACAGGCTGAAGGAAGAAGATGGAGGAAAACAGAGGTACAAAGCTAGACTTGTGGTGAAGGGGTTTTCACAGAAGAAAAGTATTGATTTTGATGAAATATTTTCTCCTGTTGTTAAAATGACTTCAATCAGAACTATTTTAAGTCTTGTAGCAGCTGAAGATTTGCATCTTGAGCAGTTAGATGTAAAGACAACCTTTCTCCATGGGGATTTGGAGGAATAGATATATATGCAGTAGCCACAAGGATATGAAGTGAAAGGGAAGGAGAAACTTGTGTGCAGGTTGAAGAAGAGCTTGTATGGCTTAAAACAGGCTCCAAGGAAGTGGTATCTAAAATTTGGAAAGTTTATGTCTGAACAAGGTTATACTAGATGTCACTCTGATCATTGTGTTTATCTGAAAAAGCAAAATGATGGCAGCTATATTATATTGTTATTGTATGTAGATGACATGCTTGTTGCAGGATCTAACATGCAGGAAATAAATGTGCTCAAAAGAAAATTGGCAAATTCATTTGCAATGAAGGATTTGGGAGCTGCAAAACAAATCCTTGGTATGAGAATAACTAGAGACAGGAAAAATCGTAAATTAACATTGTCTCAGAATGAGTACATACAAAAGGTGTTGAAAAGATTTAACATGCACAATGCAAAACCAGTTAGTACACCTTTTTCTAGCCATTTCAAACTTAGAAGGAAATGTGCCCAGAGACCCAAGAAGACGTGGATTATATGTCTAAAGTTCCATATGCATCAGTAGTTGGAAGCTTAATGTATGCAATGGTCTACACAAGGCCTATATTGCACATGCAGTGGGAGTTGTAAGCAGGTACATGAACAATCTAGGAAAGGGACATTGGATGGCAGTGAAATGGATTCTCATATATTTTAAAGGTACCATAAATCAAGCATTATGCTTTGGTGGTTCAAACATTTCCCTACAGGGATATGTTGATGCAGATATGGCAGGTGATAGAGATAACAGGAGGAGCACTACAGGATATGTATTTACTGTTGGAGGAACAGCTATCAGTTGGGTTTCAAAAATCCAAAGTGTTGTTGCACTTTCAACAACAGAAGCAGAGTATGTTGCTGCTACAGAGGCTAGTAAAGAGATGATTTGGTTACAAAGGTTTATGGGTGAATTGGGTAAGGAGCATGATAAGGGCACGTTATACAGTGATAGCCGAAGTGCCATTCATCTTGCAAAGAACTCAGCATTTCATTCCAAGGCTAAACACATACATCTCAAGTACCATTTCATACGATCAGTGTTGGAAGATGGACAGTTGAAGCTGGAAAAGATACACAATAGCCAGAATCCTGCAGATATGCTAACAAAAGTTGTAACCAGGGAGAAACTGAGAACATGCTCAGTTTCAATTGGTCTTCAAGGATGACGATGAAGATGAGAAATAGCCAGGTCCAAGAGAGGAGTCATTGTCCAGCAAATGAAGCAGCGATGGAGTTGCTACAATCATTCTCCAAGTGGGAGATTGTTGTGTGTGGAGCATGATTGTTCAGAGGTCTTTGTTTCAGCCGGATGTCTACCCAAAGAAGTTTTGTACACCCCTCCATGTGGGGGGGGG
>APFE030439783.1:0-27762 GCA_000404065.3 Pinus taeda | reverse complement strand
TGGCTGCCTGCTAGTGATGGAGTTTGCATCGGTCCACATACATCTGAGTGGACAATCTCTAAGGGTGTCTTTGCCCTTATGCTTTTCCCTGATGGAAAACTTTCTCTGTGTCGTCTTCCCAATATGCAACCTTGACAAAGGCTGTCCGGTTTCTCTATCAATGGTAATCCTCTTACCATCCCTTTTCTGCTCAACAAATTAAGACCTCCAAAGTTGAGATGTCCAAATCTCAAGTGCCACAACCAATTTTCATTCTTTGGCACATTTTGGAAAGCCTCTTGGGTAACTGCTGCAATTACTTCTTTGTTTTTCAAATCTTCCCTTATTCTGAAAGGGAACATCTTGTTCCTTATCATCTTCACTTCAGCAATACATATTTTGCTGGGTGCTATATCCATGATGGTACATACATCATTCTTAAAGAAAGCATTGTACTCTTTATGGACAAGCTGTCCAATACTCAAGAGGTTACACCTCATTTCAAGTACATAGTAGACATCTGCTATGGTTTTCTTTTCGCCCTTCTTTGTAAATATTTTGACTTATCCTTTTCCCAAAACAGAAATTTTGCTATCAGTCCCAAGTGTGACCTCTGATTTCACATTTTGATCTAAAGCAGAAAATAGGGCTATGTTTCCTGTCATATGGTTGCTACAACCTGAGTCTAGAAACCATATATCTTCACTGTTTGTTTCAGCCATGTTACAAGCTAATAAAACATTATTTTGGCTGATATTTTCTCTAGTGATATTTGCACTAGAACTATTATTCATATCATGCTGTTTCTTCTTACATTCACTGGCATAGTGCCCATATTTTTTACAATAATAACATTGGACATTGGATTTTTCATACCTCTGTCCTTGAGCATGATGATTTCCACTTTGTTGGCTGTTGCCTTGGCCTTGGTTCTGATCTGAATTGCTGCCTCTTCCTTGAGCATTTGTTGGGTTGTTCCTTCCACCTCTGTTCTGGCTTCTGCCTCTTCCTTTCTTATTTCCTTTGCCTTGACCTCTTCCTCTTCCAAAAGACATCGAGGTCTTGAAAGCTTGTTCTAGAGATGAGTTTTCATTTCTATTCAACCTCTGCTCATGTGTTATCAGTGATGCATGAAGTTCATCAACTGAAAAGTTTGAGAGATCCTTTGTCTCTTCTATGGTGGTGATAATCACATTAAACTTTGAGGGTAGGACCCTCAATAGTTTCTCCACAATCCTCCTTTTTTCAAGAACTTCTCCATGAGTCCTCATTTGTGTGACCAAACCAATCACATGTGTGAAGAATGAGTTAATGTTATCTGACTCCTTCATGCAAATATTTTCAAAATCTCTCCTCAACAACTGTAGTTTTGCTGTTTTCACTTTCTCCATGCCTTGATAGGCTGTCTTGAGAGTTTTCCATGCTTCTTTGGATGTCTTAGCTGCTGCTATCCTTGGAAACACACTCTTGTCCATTGCTTGATACAAAATACATGGCCTTTTGAGTCCTTTTTCGTATTTCTGTTCAATAGGTCTTTCTCTGCTTGAGTTAATCTGTTAAACTCATTTTCATCTGCTGGTTCTTCAAAACCATCTTGAACTATTTCCCATAAATCTTGACAGGCAAATAGGGCTTTCATGGTTATTGCCCAGTAGTCATAGTTTTTCCCATTAAACTGTGGGAACTCAGTATTAAACATACCCATCCTAATGCTTGTGCTAGCCATTCCTTGCATTTTCAGCTATGGTTCTAAATCTTTGACTGTATATTTAAAATACTGATTGTTTTTTCAGCAGTAACACTAAAACTAGTCTGAGAAATACCTGGATCCTTTCGCCAGAGACTTCACTTTGCTGGAGAAACTGCTGCAGCAAGAAACTCCTTCCTTCAGCTTCTTTGACACCTTCAAAGAGCCTAAACCTGCTCTGATACCACTGTTGGAGAATTTTTCTGTTAAAATCCCAAAAACAACAAAAACTGAATATACAGAGACAATGCTCTATTTTGCCACAAGATATTTCACATAGCGGAAACTTTTAAAATTATCTCTGAGAACAGAGTATTACACACCCATAAAATATTTGTATTCATTAAAATAAAATTTCTGATACAAACTTCATCCTCTTTTACTCAGAGGGATTTACCAAGAACTTCAAAAGAAATTACTCTGTCTCCTTTTGAGATTTTACACTGGTGTGTGTAAAAATCTATTTTACATTCATTGTTGTAAAAACACAGTTCAACTACAGAAAATTTACATTCACTGTGGTGTGGAAATTACGCATAAATTTTTCTCACGCTACTGCATGTTTTTTTTTTATATTCAAAACTTTACATACCCACTGCTGTGCCTCCCTTTCAATTACATTACATTCTCAGAACAACACACATTACAATCACTTCACACTGCTGTGTGTTTTCTTCTTGCGTTCGGTGCGCTGAGTTTTTTCTTTTTGCACTCTCTTACTTCACAAAAACAAACACAGGAGTATATATATGGTTTTACTTGCTATACTGCCGTAAAATAAAATAAAAAACAATAAAATTAAATGTTTTTACCAAACTTTACTTGTACCCATACTCCTGCTCATAGAAAATGATAAAATTAAAGACTTCACCAAAACTTACCAACCCACAGTAAATTGCATTTATTGTTTTACTCACAAAACTGGCCGTAAAAAAACTTTTACTTCACGTCAAATTCATTTGTTGCATGCCTGTACTTCAACCGTTGACTTCAATTGGATGGCATCGCACAAACACAATCTGCTGGAAGTAAAAGATGGAACACAATTATATTGGTACGATTTGCGATCGGATCACATAGCACCATCGCAATCAGAAAGGAACACAATTATATTGGTGTGATTTGCTATCCGATCGCTTAGCACCATCGCAATCAGAAATCAAGTGAACAAAACCGAAGCTCCAAACATATATGCCAACTGCAGTTGAAATTGTATTACAATTTCAACAAGGACTAGCTGTATGCCGACATCAACAGTCTTGAACAACATTGTCCTCAAATTGACAGCCAGAATTGTTGTTGTTATATGCTTTTGATGACCAAATCCGACTACAAAAAGAGACGAAGTCCCATGATAGTGAATACAGAGAAATATGTTATGCCGAACGCATTTGCTCTGCATCATATCATTAGCGTAGATGTCGTGGTATTTATGACCAGAGTTTTCAATTGATCGTCCTAGACGTAGTTGTAGGAAGGCCTTCGAAATCCCTCGCAGCAAATGAAAGAGGTAATGACAGCCAAAAAAATTTAGTTAAAGAGCCGAAGTACTCACGTTCAGCAATCCCCAAAAAAAAATTGTGTTGCTGGATGTGTTGTTAATAAACGTTGTTGTTGATCAGTAGTGACGTTCACGCAAATACCAAATTCGATCCTAGATACAAAGACATCACTTGCGTTTTGGTCCATCCAGTGCCAGGCACATTTGTTACAGCTGATGTGACGGGGTGCACAGAGTTATGTGCACAACAACAAAGCTTGTCACACAAAACAGAAAAGAAATTACAACCAGGCCCCTCCCTTGAGGGGAGCTTGCCCAAAAGGAGTCTCATACCAAGAAACAAAACAGAATTGCACTCCAAAAAATATTAATTCACACTACCAAATATAAATACTATACATTGATTCCAAATATCAATATAGTCTTAACCAAATTCAAAACTAATTCTAAATTTATTATATAAACATTATCTCCAATTATATATGTTTTATTTTTAAATTATTGATTAAATGAACTAACATGTCATGTTAATGGATAGTGGCTGTGAAAAAAATATTATAATTAATTTTAATCAAAGGGATTGGTAATTAAATTTCTCTCCATATCAATTACTTAAGACACCCATAATATTTCACACCCATAATAACTAAATAAAATGGTTAAAATAATATACTCATTGAGCAAGGCTCTCTCTAGCCAAGTATGAAAAGATGTTATAATATTTTGTCTTATAAATATTTTCACTTAGTGAAATTATTAAATACTATACATTGATTTGAAAAGATGTCATAATATTTTGTTTTATAAACATTTTCACTTAGTGAAATTATTAAATACTATACATTGATTCCAAATATCAATATAGGGTTAAGATATTTTCTCAACAAAATTCAAAACTAATTCTAAATTTATTATATAAACATTATCTCCAATTATATATGTTTTATTTTTAAATTATGTTTTATTTTTAAAATTATTGATTAAATACAATAACATGTCAATGGATAATGGCTGTGAAAAAAATATTATAAATTTTTTCTAATGAAAGGATTAATTAAACTTTATCTCCATATCCAATTCTTAAGACACCCATAATGTTCAAACCCATAATAAATAAATAAAAATGGTTACAATAGATATATCACTTGAAGATTGGCGTCTTCTAGCCAAGTATGAAAGATGATATAATATTTTGTCTATAACATTTCACTAGTAAATTTAAGTCAATAATGAAAAAATAATAAATTTAATAAAAGTATAGAATTAATATTTGAAATAAAATCTAAGTAAAATAGTGAATTTTACAATTTGGAAGTTTTGGGCTCTATGCAACTAGATGAAATATGCTTCTTCTTATGAACTTTTGACTTAGTCAATTACATAATGAATGAAAAATAATTAATTAATAAATAAATAATAGAATTTAATATTTAAAATAAAATTGAAGTAAAATAGTGAATTTACAATTGAAAGTTTTTGGGCTCTAGGTCTTTATAACCCACTATTTTTATAAAATATGTAATAAGTTATATATATAGACACACATTGAGTGTCAAACACTCATCAAATTTTTTGAAATGAAGAGATTCAACTTCTTTCAACTCTTGGTATTGACTTGAAACTAAAATAAATTAAATTAGTTTACAAAATGTTTTATTCCTAAATTAGTTTAGGAAATGTTTTATTCCTATAAATTACGACCTCTTAATATGGTAAAAATTATTATCTTTAGATTCTATAAATTACTACCTCTTAATCTAATAAATAATTTAATAATTATTATCTTTATATTATAGATATAGATAAAAAGATGAAATGGTATTATTAATTATCTTATTTATAGATATAGATAAAAAGATGAAATGAAACCAGGACTATTAGATATATCTCATTTTTTAATATTATTTGTTTTAGTTTTACTTTAAAATAATAAAATTTATTAATATAAAATTTATTTATTATTTTGTTAATTACATTTAAATTTATTTGTTTTAGTTTTACTTTTAAAATAATAAAAATTTATTTCAATATAAATTTTATTTATTATTTTGTTAATTACATTTAAATGGTTTTAAATTAAAAACATCTGTACAAATTTAAATTAATACATTTAAATTGTTTTAAATTAAAAACATCTGTACAAATTTAAATTAATTTATCAAAATTAATTTAGAAAAAACAAAACTTAAATTCCTTAAATAATCCCTTTTCAACTCTTTCTTATAAATTTGAATTCGAGGATTAATGAAAACTAAACAAAAGGAATTTTTGGAATTACCGTACACTTCATATACTACTGTTCACTTCATAAATAATAGTATCCCAACATTTACGTCAAATGTTACTCTTTTAATCTTTAAAAGCTGGTTAAATTATGCGTATCAAAAACATTGATTCAGTTTTACTTTTACCGAAATGCTGTCTTTAACATCTGAGGTCGGTAAATGATTTCTAACGATTAATCATCTTAAAAACAGAAAATAATCTTAGAAATAAATTTAAATAATTTTAAAAATAAATTTAAATAATAAAAATTTCTAAACAATATATTCCATTCAAAATAATATAAAATATGTTTATATCAGCATACACGTGCTTGATCAACTTGATCAACTAGGGTACCACCCGTCAATAATACTCCAAAACAAAAATCAAAATATACGTCTTCCTTCCATTCTCATTATTATTCCCGGCCTCATAGAATGCAGAGCTAAGGCGTTGACCGGAGATTAATCTGTCTTTTGACGAAAAATTTCTCCACGTTGTAGAAATTTAACCAAACTTTCAAGTTCAAATTTCCCTCACCCAAATTTTATCCGAAGTTTTGATTTCGGACATTTCGGACTCTATTTGGAACCTTCACGGATATTGAGGTAACGTCATATGGCTAACAAATTTTTATCTAAAGTTTTGAAAATGGCTAACAAACTTTTATCAAACATTCAAAAAAAACTCATGCACCTCATGCACCTACTTCTATATATGAACTTTGAACTTTTATAATATTTTAGATTTCAAACTTCATGGATCTCCCCAAGTTCAAGTTATGAAACTGCATATATATATGCCAAACTTTTAAATTGCTTGTTTCTCCTTATGCAAATTGATGCTCCATGTCAAGTTGACACTTTTGTGGAAACCATCCCTCCTCCATATGTCCTCAACTTTCCTCCACATGTCTATGTCCTGGTGGAACTGTGGCTTTTTCCTTTAATCGCTCCTATTCACATTGATTCACCCACATGTACATATTACATAAATCGCATATTATATAAATCGCTCGTCTCGAAGGAGAGTTTTCTCTTCCATAGAGATTAGAATGGAGAATTTTCTCTTGCATAGGCATAAAAATGGTGATAGAGATAAGAATGGGGAATTTTCTCTTTCATAGAGATAAAAATGGTGATAGAGATATTACCTACATTAGAATTGTGACAACAGACACGTCACAGACATTCCTTGTATTTTCTTTTCTTTCTGAATTTGGAGCAGCCTAGAGACATTACATGTATTTTCTTTTCCTTCTAAATTTGGAGTTGTGCTTACGCCACGGAGTTCCAAGAGTGCATCGGTAACACTAGCTATGTTGACTCTCAATTTTTCTACCACTTCTAGATAGATATTTCACTCACTTTTTCTACCATTTCCGCGTACATATTTCGGCTATGTTACTCTCACCCACTCGTTTGAACTAGATAAGCAAAAGCATTAATCTAAAAGAACAAAAAAGACTAAAAGGAGAGGTATTTGAGATGAGACGAGGGGATAACAAAATTGCCAAATATAGATTTTTTTTTAATAATAGAAGTTTTTTTTTTTTAAAAAAAAAACTAAAAGGAGAGGCATTTGAGATGAGATTAGGGGATAACAATTTTTTTTTCTATATAATAGAAGTTTATTTTTTATTATATAATAGAAGTTTGAGTTCAAAATAAAAAACTACGTGATATCAATATTTTTTCTAGTTGTTTTTTGGTATCATAGTTTTGTTATTGGGTATCAGGTTTCATAAGTTCTGTTATGGGAAAGAATGTTAATAATTTTATGCCAAGAAGGAAAGAATGTTAACAATTTTATGCCAAGAAGGGCTTCTTATGATTTTGAATTAGCCCATTTTTATGTTTTCAAATTTCTATTATTTCAATTGGGTATCAGGTTTCAAATTTCTATTATTTCAAATTTCTATGTTATTGGGTATCAGGTTTCATAAGTTTTGTTATGGGAAAGAATGTTAACTATTTTATGCCAAGAAGGGCTTCTTATGATTTTGAATTAGCCCATTTTTATGATTTCAAATTTCTATTATTTCAAATTTCTATTAGTTAAACTAAGGCTTGATACAAACATATGACAAAGCATATGATAATTATAGAGTCCACCCATTCTTATGATTTCAAATTTCTATGATTTTGAATTAGCCCATTTTTATGATTTCAAATTTCTATTAGTTAAACTAAGGTTTGATACAAACATATGACAAAGCATATGATAATTATAGAGTCTTAAGAATTTTATGCCAAGAATGACTTCTTATGATTTTGAATTAGCCCCTTCTTATGATTTCAAATTTCTATTAGTTAAACTAAGGTTTAATACAAGCATATGACAAAGCATATGATAATTATAGAGTCCATATTCAATTATGGATATGGACCAATTCTAGTATGGCATAGACCATATGTTATGGTAGACTCTCTAGTGAGCTTTATTGGTCATAGTGATTGAAATTATTCAAATGCTTATGAAATTTTTTCTAATTGTCCACTGGGTGCACTTGCACTTGTATCAACCCCTGTAAACAATAAAATTAAAAATCTGATAAAATTAAAAACTCAATACTGTAAAATTAAAAACCCGTCACTGTGAATTGCGCATTCCTTGATATAAGTTGTGTGTTGGGCATTGTGATCTTATTGTTTTACTGATCAAATCCAAAATTTAAGACAACAAAACAAAACAAATAATATGGTGGACTGGCTATATCTATGTTTATTATAGTTTTGCATCATTTCCGAAAAAGAATTCAACCATGATTTCTATGTTTATTATAGTTTTGCATCTTTTCTTAAAAAAAAATTCAACCAAGATTTCTATGTTTATTATAGTTTTACATCTTTTCTGGAAAAGAATTCAACCAAGATTTATGCTGATGTACTTACCATTTTCCTCAAATCCAAAATTTAAGACAACAAAACAAAACAAATAATATGGTGGACTGGCTATGTCTATGTTTATTATAGTTTTGCATCTTTTCTGAAAAAGAATTCTACCATGATTTCTATGTTTATTATAGTTTTGCATCTTTTCTAAAAAAAATTCAACCAATATTTCTATGTTTATTATAGTTTTACATCTTTCCTGGAAAAGAATTCAACCAAGATTTATGCTGACGTACTTACCATTTTCCAGAGAGCCAATGTTTGAGAGTTATTTGGCATTTCTTGAACGCAAGGAAGTCACTTGTGCCTTGAAAGTTAGCATACAATAATCTAAACTATTGTCGAGACTCGGAAGAGCAGCTAAAGTATAGAACAACTAGACATAAAGTACAGAGGATCAAATTGAATGATTTAATGGCCATATACATGCAGATGCTTCAGGCGAAGGGACTCTACAACATGAAGAGCAACGAAGGGAATATACAATACAGAGAGCGACGAGAGACCTGAAATCACTGGTCACCAGACTCAACGTAGCCCCTGTTGTTCAGAAGGAGTTTGCTCAGTCTAACACCAATCTCTAAATACCAATTTTGTAGAAAATAGCCAATTTTGCATAAAATAGCCAAATGCATGCTATAAGGCTATGTTAATGACAAAACAATTACCAAACCATTTTAAGGCTCACTTCGTAGAAATCACTAGTCATTTGCAAGGGGAATGCATAATAAATTACGAAGCACAGTGCATCATTAACCAGTTTAATTAACCAGTTTCTTAGAAATAGTAGAAGGCCATGTTACTTATAAATAAATCACCACACCATTGCTGAACTACTACAGTAGGATTTACAAATATAATGTCAGGTTACTCGAAATTACTACTAGTTCCTTGGTTAACGCTATATTCATAAATATAGAATACTTAGTGTAATTTTGGGATGTAAGTTCATTGTTAATGCTAGATTCATAAATATAGTAGATTCCTAAGTCTGGGATCTTAAGTCGACATCACAACATATCAGAATAACACTACAGTAATTACGGATCATGCTGGATATCTTACCTGGTGCCTAAGTCGGGATCTTAAATCGAGATCACAAATAACGCTGGATCATGCTGGATATCTTACCTGGTGCCTAAGTCGGGATCTTAAATCGAGATCACAAATAACGCTGCAGTGATTACTTCCTATTTCCAAGAAACTTCACAAGAAGAAACATTGCTACAATTCACGACGGAGATGAAGATCATTGCGTTGCATATTATTCACCATATACAAATCTTTTTTTACATAGTCTCATAACCATCCCACTCCAAGTGAAACCCATAAGCAAATGCATGGGAGGCAGAGTGCCCACAGAATAAGCACCCAAGTCGGGTGTTGAAGGGCATCTAGATTTACCTAGATCTTTTCCTAGTAGCGAGGCAAGTATACTGCATGCAGTAGCTTTCATAGGATCAAGAGTGTACCGCCCTGGGAGAGTTGGCGACGGTGCGAGGAGCGCATGACTTGGTGAGGTGCCCCGGGCACGTGCTGGGCGACTTGGGTAGGCGCGCACGGTGAGTTGGTGATTGGGCAGGCACGCATGACGGGTTAAATGACTGGGCGAAGTGAACGACCGGGCAGCGCACACGGTGGATTGGCGACCGGGCGGGCGCGTAGGCAGGCGCGCACGATGGCGACCGGGCAGGCACGTGTAGGCGAATGCGCACGATGGGTTAACCGGGCGGGGCGTGCACGGGTAGCGTGCACGCTAGGCGACTGCGGTGCCGGCGGACAGCATGCGACGGACAGCGACAAAGTATGACAAGTCTGATATGTTGGCAGCGAGTTTATATGCTATGGATAATGGCATTAAACGTGGAGGAAGCCGACTTGTGTGCGGGCGTGATGGGGGTTGCGTGCGCAGGGATGTGGCGTCGGCCGAGGGGCTTCACCCACCGCACCCACGCACTACACTCCATATATATTCATGGATGGACTTGGCATTTGGGACATCAAGCAATTCGCATGTCTTGCTCTACGCACAAAGAGAGGAAGGCGCAGCATGAGCGCATAGCTCATGCGCACTTGGTAAAAAGGCACAGAAAATTGTCTCTTGGTTTGTGGTTGAGACAAACAAGTTGTGAAGGTTTGAATGTGCAGAATTGTGCAGAAATATACCGAGCATCTTGGTGGCCGTGTGTGGCACCCGCTCACGTATAAAAGCTACACATTCTCTCTTGTAAGGCAGGTTGCCTTGTATATGTAAATTTGGCTAAGTGTTAGCTTGATTTTGTAAGCACACTAGCTCATTGTATTATTGAAATTCTGATATAATATATATTGTCAGGCAGACTGTTCAGGAGTTGCCCCTCCCCTTTATATCGTGCAATTGCTATTTTATATTGTTGTGGATAATGATTAAGTATGGGTGATCATTGATATAAAGGTTTAATTCTTTTTACTTGGTTGCGAAAAACAAACTAAGTACCGGTTGTGAATTAGGCGTAGTCCTCACACTTGAGTATTGTTAAAAAGAAAAAGTGGGGTGGTGCCGCACCTCGCCGGCACGGTTGAAAGACTACCGCAAGGTCAGGGGCATGACAACTGGTATCAGAGCATACACACCTTCACCGAAGTGAAGGTGGTATCAGAGGTCGGTTGGGCTGGGCTTGTTGAAGCTTATGAAGAAGAAACGACGGGTACTTGCAGGTGAAGGAAGCAGTTTCACACTCAAGTGAGACAAGGACTGGTTCATTATGCAGGGGTCGGATGAAAGATTGAAGGGTAAGATAGAAGGAACACCTATGAAAGGTGAGTCTAGCCATGGACCGGGTGAAGTCTTGAGGTACAAAGTATTGGAACAGATGAAGTGATGGAGTTCTGATTCGGTTTCTATGAAGGCCGACAGCCTGAAATTTCGGGAAGAATGTGCAGACCTAAGAAGGGAACTTGAAGAGCTCAGGAGCCAATGTAGAAGTATGGCAAGTGATGAACTCAAGGAACTTGATAAGGAGATCCAACGAAGTACTCTTGGACTTCAAGAGCTCTTTGATGAAAGAGCCCGTTTAAGGAAGGAAAGTGCCAAGTTGAAGGCCGAAATCAAGCTAGTTGAGGAAAAGATAAGAGGAAAGCTTCTTGGAAAGAAGATCGTTGTGATTGATCAAGAAGAGCTTGATTACATTGACAGGTTGGGGACTTGCTACCGTGACAAATCGGAGGATGTGCGGGAGCTGAGTTCCATGAGGGTAGTCGATGGACACTTGGTTGGTGCACTTGAGCAGAGGTCGATGAAGAAAAAGCTTGGGGGAGTTCAAGCTAGGCCAGGATCGGGTTGCCTTGATGAGCCAAGCAAGGAGGTGAGGTACCTTAAGAAGGAAGTCAAGTTGGAGCATGAACCAGTTGACTCTTCTGAGGCCGGGTTCTTGAAGAGGGTTGCTAAGGTAAGACATAAGACAAAGCAGATAGAAGGAGGTAATACCTTGAAGCTGAGTTTTCTGTAGGTGACTGTGAAGGGAAAGAGATTTGCAGCTTTGGTTGATACAGGGGCTACACATAGCTTCTTGAGAAAAAAGCAAGCAAAGTCTTTTGGGAAGAAAGCAAAGATGGAGAGGGAATTGAGTGCTTTCAAAGCAGTCAACTCTTCCATGAAAGTTGTTTATGGTGTTATGAAGGACACTCAAATGAAAGTAGGATCGTGGTTTGAAAAGTTGGATTTGAGAGTTGTGGACATGGATGATCACTCTATGGTGTTGGGGCAGGACTTCATGAGACTTGCACAAGCTGTACCGATGGTGGACCAAGACATACTCTTGATTACAGTCGGAGGAAGAACCATGATGGTACCAATGAATAGAAGGAGTTTCTTGGGGTATAGGCCAAGGATGAATTCTATCACTTTGTATCCCAAAGATCCAAATGTGAAGCATGAGGATGTGGAACAAAGAGGACTTGGGAGTATGACTCAAACAACGAAGGAAGGGAGGTTGATTGACTTCGTTGCTAGAGCTAGGAAGAATGAGGTAAGTAAGAAGGCGCTCTCACAAACCTTGAGACACTTGACACAGACATCTTTTACTAAGGATCTTCACAATGGTGTTGCAAAAGAAGGGAGTCCTAGTACTACCTCAGAGGCAGTGGTTGATGAGGATTACAAGGGTAGAAATCCTGCTGACATAGTGGACTTTTGTAGATATGCCATAGGCATATATGACTTTCAATTGACAAAGGACAAACTCAAGGAGATTGGGTGCACATGTGAGGAAATTGAGGTTGTGCATACATACTTGAGGACACAACATCGATCCGACACATGGGTGGATGAGAGTCAGGGAGGAAACTTCCTGGCCCTCCTTTCTCTTTAGATGACCTTGGAGATAGGTTGGTGTGGGGGCCTTGATAGGGAGGAACCACATCAACACTACAAGGGACCTCGAAAGGAGGCTTCTTTATGATAGATTGCAGACTTGGGTGCAGACGGCCAGATGTTGGGATGAGGCCTACATGAGTTGGACATAATGGACAACTAGTTTCATGGACATCAGGTTGGAGATATGGAGCATGACAGTTATGTAGAGACATTTTGTGGGAGCATGAGTAGAGATGTCACTCATGACATTCTATGGGTATATGCCGAAGCAGAGGATGTTGTTCAGATGCTGTTATGACTTGGAGATATATGAGCTAAGGAGAGGTTGTACACTTTTGTGCAACTAAACCATGGCTTGAACATGTTGCAGATGGATGAGGATTACTTCGTGGACCTGAGCATGGGGGATTCTTGGATGAGTCCGAGATGTAGAAAAAGTCAAGGAAAAGATTGATGGTGACATAAGGATGTGCGTTCCTATGGTTTGGGCTTATAGTTGGACTAGCTACCCAACTAGTTCAAGGCATGGGGGGGATCCAATGTGCAGATAGATGGAACCGTGGGGTCTATACACTTGAGGGAAGACTACATGGAGGAACTCACAGGGACTGATGGAGAAAGGTGTTTTCTTGAGACACTTGTCTTGATGATGGAGTGTTCTCTTGGGGCACTTGACTTGACACTTGATAAAGAAGTGTTCTCTTTTTGAGCACTTGATGGCTGATGACATGATGGAGACATTGTGGCAGTTAATCGATAGTCATGGACATCGGTGGCATACCTTAGTATGGGATATCTTGGTGACAATTAGTCACTTGGATGAGACATGGTGGAGATGGAGACCTACATATGTTGCAGGGATGTTTGTCGTATGTGAGGGGAGTCGACATCATGGTGGATGCTTGGAGTTGGGATGTTGTCGAGGACGACAACGACTTCAGGTGGAGGAGGATGTACTGCCCTGGGAGAGTTGGTGATGGTGCGACGAGCGCAGGACTTGGTGAGGCGCCCCGGGCATGCGCTGGGCGACTTGGGTGGGTGCGCATGGTGAGTTGGCGACCGGGCGAGCACGCGTAGGCGGGCGCGCACGATGGGTTAAACAACCGGGCGGAGTGAATGACTGGGCAGAGCGCATGGTGGATTGGCGACCAGGCGGGCGCGCGTAGGCAGGCACGCACAATGGGTAGACTGGGCAGGCGTGCACGGGCAGCGTGCACGCCGGGTAACTGCAGTGTGGGCGGACAACATGCGACGGACAGTGACAAAGTATGACAAGTCTGATACGTTGGCAGCGAGTTTATACGCTATGGATAATGCCATTAAACGTGGAGGAAGCCGACTTGTGTGCGGGCGTTATGGGTGTTGCGTGCGCAGGGACGGGGCGTCGGTCGAGGGGCTTCGCCCACCCCACCCACGCACTACACTCCATATATATTCACGCATGGACTTGGCATTTGGGACATCAAGCAATTCGCATCTCTTGCTCTACGCACAAAGAGAGGAAGGCGCAGCATAAGCGCATAGCTCATGCGCACTTGGTAAAAAGGTGCAGAAAATTGTCTCTTGGTTTGTGGTTGAGGCAAATGGGTTGTGAAGGTTTGAACGTGCAGAATTGTGCAGAAATATACCGAGCGTCTTGGTGGCCGTGTGTGGCACCCGCTCACGTATAAAAGGTGCAGATTCTCTCTTATAAGGCAGGTTGCCTTGTATATGTAAATTTTGCTAAGTGTTGGCTTGATTTTGCAAGCACACTAGCTCATTGTATTATTGAAATTCTGATATAATATATATTGTCGGGCAGACTGTTCGGGAGTTGTCCCTCCCCTTTATATTGTGCAATTGCTGTGGATAATGATTAAGTATGGGTGATCATTGATATAAAGGTTTAATGCTTTTTACTTGGTTGCGAAAAACAAACTAAGTACCGGTTGTGAATTAGGCGTAGTCCTCACACTTGAGTATTGTTAAAAAGAAAAAGTGGGGTGGTGCCGCACCTCGCCGGCACGGTTGAAAGACTACCGCAAGGTCGGGGGCGTGACAAAGAGGATGTGATGCTTCGTGTAGAGAAGCTCTAGTAGCTAGGCAAGTGTACTGCATGCAGTAGCTTTCCTAGGATCGAGAGGGTGGGATGCTTCATGTAGAGATAGTTGGGGCCCACAGTAAAATAGTTTTGGAATCCAATGAACGACAACATTACTTAGGATCAACTTGTTTTCAATTACAAAATTTTAAATCATTACCGAATGATACCATTGTGCGCCGAAGTGTTAAGAGTGCAAGTTGTGTCATGCCGTAACCTAATTGAAGTGCCACTGATGAAATTAGTCCCACTGCAGGTTCAATCACAAGAAATAGAAATTTACAAAGATATTCTTCTAATTAAAAATGTAACACTGGCTAGCTGCTAGACATAAAATGGTAAAAAGGTAATGCCACCTTGGTTAAGAGCCTTTCACTCTACTAATTGAACTAGATGGGTTGGTGTCAATTCCACGAATTCTTTTTAGAACTCCATGGAAATTTATACTATGACCTTTAAATTTTCCATAAAAATAACGTCATACATTTATTTAAAAATAATAATAAATAGAATCAGTTTACAAATTTAAAATCTATGTGTATTTCACATATTTAAGTGTTTTGGCACGTTACTTAGAAAGATATGAAAGATTGTGTGTGGGCATATGTATTAAAGTGTAGTGACACATAGACGAAACATAGTTGAAACGCTAATATTGGAGGTAATAACTGGGAGGATAATGAACCTCTGAAACGTTAATATTGGAGGTAACAATTGGGAGGATAATGAACCTCAAAATGAGTAGTATGAAACACTAATATTACAGTTAACAGCTGGGAGGACTACGAAAACATCAGATATTGTTCTACAGACGGGTCCCTTAAAAGACACCCCGCGGATCATGAAAGCCCCATTTTTTCCAACAGGTGCAACGTGGTTCGATCCTTCGACCAAGTGCATTGACGACCCATTCGAATTCATTTCCAATGAAAATATTGTTGAGGAATTCCCATTTGGTGCCATGCTTCCATTATTCTCAGCAGGTCTAGTGCATTTCGATCTTTCAACCTCATGCTCTGATGGCTCGCTTCGATTCAATTCTAATGAACATATTGTTGAAGAATTCCCATCCAACGTTATGTTTTTATCCTTCACTGTAGGTACAATGTTACAACGTGTTTCGACACCAAACACCATATGTGTTATTGATCTCACAGATATTACATAATGTTTTTAGATCCGAGAATGGTGGATCTAGATTACTAAAAATAGCTAGTACACTTATTAACCTAGCAACTCACATAATACACCTCATGACAATTTGGAAGACATGGAAGTATTATTTTCAACACCCTCCATTAATGCTTACATGTAGAGAATATAAAAAACACATATTATAAAAATAAATAAATCTTTTCTAGATTTGTCTGATATGGTCATAATCAGCACCCACATCCATTACAGAATCTTGCAAACACTGCTCTTTCACCACCACATGTTCGAGTTGTCACTTGACCTCCATTTAAATCATAAACTTTGCACAATTGACGCTTCTCAACCTCCTAAAGCGCAATAGGTCAGTCTCGATACTGAACCATCCTATGAAACTTCCACCATCATCTAGGATAGCATTATGGATACATAATATCTTCAGCATACAATTCTACAACTTGACCTTATAAAATAACTTGTACTCACTCTCTTGGAGCATGACGGGTCACACCAGCTTGACCTTGTTAAAAACTACCTATGACTAATTCTCCCAGAGCATGACGGGTCACATTAATCTGTTGAATAATTGGCATGTCCTTTGTGGTTCTACATCATTTGATTTTTAGCAAGAACCTTTTTTCTTTTTTCTTTTGTACATACCAACTAATGAAAACTTTATTTCAGGCACAATAAAAATATTTTTCACCACAGAAAAATTTACTTTAAAAAATACTTTAATCTTTAATCCTTTATGTCTCCTTAAACCATGCACACATTAGTCTTCTCTATAGATTGAATTTCTTTAATAAAATCAAACCTTTAAAATAAAGGAATGCACCATAAAGTGAATACAATATTTGATTATTCCATTCATTTTGACGCCCACTCCAATTTACTCCCTCGAAGATCAAACCTCCATCTAAATGAATTGTCCGTTATTGATACACCAGATCTTCTCCACGCATCATTCACTTCTCATTGAAGAATGATTTCAATATTTGCTATCATCGGTGGTGATATCTGCACATTGAAGAATTCACAATGCGGGAGAAGTGATACTTCAGCATAATTCATCATGAACTTCTCAACTTCACCCTTATCAATGCACTTTCCCACAGTTCCATCACAAATCTGGGTTCTTTAGGAATCAATGTTATGTCCTCAGGTCTTATCTTCAACATTTCGCACATTTGACGTGAGATCACAGTTTGGCAGTGAATGAGAAGAGCCACCCATTTGTTGCAAACACAATCACATTGCAGCAGAAGCATCACAACAACAAATGCCTTTAGATATCAAATTGTTTGCAGCGCCATATGGAATCTTTAATAGAATATTTTTCTTTGAAAACTCAAGGTGGATCAGCTCAATACTTCAATAAAGTTTCAACATACAGATCTACAAAACTAGCCACTATCACACTATCAATCTCACTCAAACATACTTTTAACAAATATATAAATGAAAAATAATATAATTTACTCACACAACACATTTTCCTATTATATTCTATTCATAAAGAAATAATATTCAAGGATCTTTCATCTTCATGGCTTTCCTGTGAGGGAATCAAGCAAGATCTAGGTCTTATACCACTTTAGAAAATAGAGAGAAAGAAAAGAGACCCTTTAAACACAACACCAAACACTGTATGTTTTATTTATCTCACGCACATTACATATATAGGAATACATGATCTTTCTAGATCTCAGAATAGTGGATCTAGATTACTAAAAATAGCTAGTACACCTATTAACCTAGGAACTCACACAATACAACTCAAAACAACTTAGAAGACATGGAAACATTACTTCCAAAAAAATTGATGGCTAATTTCAATTCAATTCTAATGAGCATATTATTGAGGAATTCCTATATGGTGCCATGCTTCTATTTCAAGATAGATTGATAAGACTAGCAACATTTTCCCGAGTACTTATAAAAACAATTACAATATACACATTGATATATAATGGACAAATCTCAAGAGCAATTTATAGATAAAGTATTTATAGGAACAATCTGGAACCTCGTGTGATGATAGTGATAGTTTTAATAATGTGGAAAGTCAAAGATTTAAAAGAAAAATCTACAAACACATTTTGATCTGTGATTCTATAATAACGTGTGGCCACTATAGTTAATGCATGAGCTCTAACCAATAACCTCACATTCTGTTAGGTGAATCTCTGATATTACACAGACCGAGAATCATAGAGGGGTAGTGAGTGAGTTCATTATCCATTTTACTCGCTTTGGAATTACCAAGTAAATGTGACCACAATTGGTTGAGCTTCTAGAAAGATAGACCCGATTGTCAAAAGTTACATTAAAACGAAAATCAAGAGCTTGGAAGAGCCTTCAATCATAGTGGGAATTTGGAAGCAAGCCGAAGTAGAAATTTTGAACTGTAAACAGTTTCAACCTCTTCATTTGACGGTTTTGGGATGATGCGAAGGGGACAATCGGGGAAATGATTAAGTTGTATTTGACAATTAAAATGTTTAGTAGCAAATCAAGGAAATTATTTTGTATTTGACCATTAAAATCTTTAGTGGCAGACAATTTAGATAACCCATTTACTCACATTCTAGCATTGTAATATTAATGGAGGCTACACCAAGAAGAGTCCTTATAATCCATTAAAGTTTATTTGAGAAAATACAATTACGAAAGGATGAACACAACAAATTGTCTTACCTTGAAAAATAAAATAATGCTAACACTTTAGCTTCGTAGTATTTAAATCCTCGAAATCAAAAATTTCTATGAACACTGACATGGTATTTAAGAAATACAAACACAGGGTAAAGTGTTAGCGAAGGTGTTTGATTTTTTGTTACACTGATTAGAACAGGTTTTCAAACGGAAAATCCATAATGCACAGCAGAAAAGTAAGAAAATTTTCATCCACAAGTTGAAGGCAATTAGCAATTGCCACATATCTTATATTATACATATGTATGGATCCAATATTATATTGGAAGTGGTAGTGCCCGTCTCCATTCTCTTTTGTCAATTTACTTATTCAAGAAATATAGTGGAGATACTCGTTTCCAAAAAAGGCAGCAAGATAGTTTGTTATAAATAAGTTAATTATTTGGTGATAGACTTGACTTTTAGTTCTTGTGTTGATATATGTATATATGTTTTTAGGAAAATTCCACAAGTTAATTTACATTAAGGATGATTACGACCTTTTATTAAAAAAAAAGAAGGGTGGCAATTTTTAACTATTCTGGTTACAAGCAGAATCAATAAGTTAATTTACTTTTAAGGATGATTACGACTTTTTAAAAAAAGCTTGACAATTTTTAACTATTTAGCTTTCTACCAGCAAAATTTGGTTGAGGGACTACCGTTGCTATCAATGCATTATTATTGCCACAATTTATGCAATTTCTCCTTTGACTTGCGCGGCAGGGACTACCACAGTCTCAGCGCTTGTTTTATAGATAAGATAAAATACTAGGCAAACGACTACACATCAAAGCAAAATTCATACATCAACTTAGCCAGAAAAAGTTAAACTACATTGAAGCAAAGTTATGTTTCACCTTACACGGACAGAGTTCAACTATCTTATTTGGTAGCATATTCCACGAGTTTTTACAATAGGGATTCTGTTATCTGTCACTGCGACTGAATTTGTCACATGGATTCCCTTGAAACCAGAACATGATGAGGGAAGCTTTAACTCCTTATGATAATCCGAATGATATTCAAATAGAAATCTATATGATAGGTGCTGCAGAAACATTCTTTCTTCATGGGTGTTGGGAATTTCTAGTCATTCTAAACAAAATTACAGTGGAAAGATGTTCCGATACTACTGTTGGGAATTTTCTGTTTAAATTCCAAAACAAAAAAAAATATGAACAGAGAGTGATACTCTGTTTTTTGGGAATTTCTAATAATTCCAGAAAAAACGAAGAGAACAGAACAATGCTCTGTTTTAACACAACGGAAACAAAAAAAAATCGTTCGCTGAAACTGGTGTTTCAGAAACGCAATTTCGCCAATTGCTGAATGCAGTGTTTCAGCAACGGTGTTTCAGCAACGCTCTGTTTTGACGCCGAGAATCTATTTTCTGATTACGGTGTTTCAGCAACAAAAAAAAAACTTATATTCATTAACAGGAAACCAACTGTTACAAAATTGTCTTCCTCACATAGAGAGATTTTTACAAGAGATTATGCTGAAGAGCATCTTCCTCTTGACATAGGGATTACAACAGGAACGCTTCAGTTCCACAAACCAATTTTTCACTATCTCATAAAATTACAGTTTTAGCACTGCTGTGCGTTACAAAAAAAACTCTCTATATATTTTTCTACACTGCTATGTCTGCGTTTTATAGTGCATTACATTTTCTGCTTTTTACGGTGTAGGAATGGGTCATAACTTATCCATCAACCGCTTTAACTTGCTGATGAAATCTCTACTACAATTTGCTGCTCATGATGAACAAATCTGATCTTTTGTTGTATTTCTTGAGTCGGTGGTGTTGAAACCCATGGCTGATAAATGCTGCGACAGCTCGAGGCTGGTTCTTTTCACTTTCAGCGATTTTGCTCTTTAATGCGGTTGTTTAGAAGTAATGGCGCAGCGCTGGATCTAATCTTCCTCCTTCGGGAACACAAAAATAGTTAAAGGGTGAAAAGACGGTAATGCCGGTGGCTTAAAAGAACGGGAATAAATGTGGGGCATGGATCAGGACATAAAGTAGCTGCTGCTGTTCAACTGTTCACTGTAGTTGAAATTATAATTTCAACACTCCCCTTTAATTTCAACTGTTGAGTTATCAGTCATACCCAGACGTTTCCTTAAAAACTCAAAACTTTTCTGGTCCAATGGCTTGGTCAGAATATCCGCAACCTATTCCTAAGTCCTGCAATGTTGTAAAATGATTTCTCCATTGTTCACCAATTCTCTGATGTAGTGAAACTTTGTGTCTATGTGTTTCGTTCTCTTGTGGAACACATAATTCTTGGACAACACAATAGTTGAGCTATTGTCACAAAAAATAACCGTTGTTGTTGCTTGCTCTTAGCATAGACTTCTTAACATTCTCCTCATCCAAACCGCTTGACACGCTACTGTTGTAGCTTCCACGTACTCTGCTTCTGCTGTAGACAATGCCACAATTGGCTGTTTCTTGGAAGCCCACGAAATGGCTCTTGAACATATGTGAAAAACGTAATCGAATGTGCTTTTTCGGTCATCTACACTTCCAGCCCAATCACTATCTGTGTATCCAACTAAATCTGAACATTCTTAAACAGTATAAAAAATGTCATACTTTTTTGTACCTTTAACATACCTCAGAATTCTCTTTGCTGCTTGCCAATGTGTTTCTTTTGGCCTCTCCATGAATCTGGAAATTAAACTAACAGCATGCATTATGTTCGGCCTAGTTGTAGTTAAATACATAAGGCTGCCAACTATGCTCTTCTACACGCTAGGGTCAAAATCCTTGTTGCTGTCCTCTTTGTTGAGTTTTAATCTCATCACTGTGGGAGTGATTGCTACCTTGCTATCCTGCATGTTAAATCTGCCCAACACTTCATTTACATATTTTGCCGGTGAAATAAAAATTCCATTTTTATTTTGATCTACTTCTATTCCTAATAAGTATCTCAGCAAACCCATGTCAGTCATCTCAAATTCTTCTTTCATGACTGATTTGAAATTTTCAATGAGGTGGTCATCATTACCTGTAAAAATCACATCATCGACATATAACACAACAATTAAAATTTTACCGTCCTTTTCTTTGATGTAAATGATGGGTTTTCCCTCACACTTCTCAAATCCGTTCTCCAGTAGATAGGAATCTATCCTGCTATACCACGCTCTTGGCGCTTGCTTCAGCCTATAAAGAGCATTCTTCAATCTGCAAACTTTGTGCTCTTGGCCTTTGTTCTCATAACCTAGAGGTTGTTCAACGTAAACCTCTTCCATTGACACTCCATTAAAAAATGCTGACTTCATGTCCATTTGGTAAACTTTCCATTTGTTTTGTGCTGTTACGGACAACAGTGCTCTCACGGTTTCCATTCTTGCAACCAGTGCGAAAGTCTTCTCATAATCTCTCCCACAATGTTGCTTGTATCCCTTGACAACAAGTCTTGCCTTGTGCCTTTCTATCTTTCCTTCAACGTTACTCTTGGTCTTGTAGACCCATTTAACTCCAATGACTTCTTTATCTTTTGGTAGCTCAACTAAATCCCATGTCTTGTTTCTTTCTATGGCTTTCATTTCCTCATCCATAGCTTATCCATTTCTCATCTTTAATTGCATCTTCAAAATGAACAGAGTCATCAACATGACAATACAAAACAAACAAAGAATTCATTCCTTCATCATAAATGTCACTTAAATTTCTGAATTTCTTACCTCTTTCATTTGGTGTGCAAGTGCTTGAGGACACACTTGAATTTCCTCCTTGTGGTGTGCTTAGAGAAGCATTCTCATTTCTCCTCAAGGGTGTCTCTTGCTATCCTTGTGTTGGCGGTGCTGTTTGGGGATGTGTTTCAGCCAACTCCCCATCATCTTCATCATAAGACAAATAGTTTTTAACATTAATTGTTTTCTCTATGCTTCCATCCCAAGCTTCCTCCTCAATGAATTAAACATCTTTGCTCACAAAAAACTTCTTGGTAGATGGGATATATAACCTGTAAGCTTTGGATTCCTCACTGTATCCAATGATAATACATTTTTCCCCTTTGCTGTCTAGTTTCTTCCTTAGCTGATCTAGAATGTGTGCATAAGCCACACAACCAAAAACTTTCATGTGGGCGACTCCTTGCTTTCTCCCACTCCATGCTTCTTCCAGCACTTTATTCATCACTGCTTTTGTAGGACACCTATTCAAAATATATACTGCACAGTGTACAGCTTCAGCCCAATAATCATTTGGCAAATGCTTTGCCTTCAACATGCTCCTCGCCATATCCATGATTATTCTGTTTTTCCTTTCAACAACTCCATTTTACTGCGGGGTGTACCTTGCTATAAATTGCTTATGAATTCCATTTTCTCTGCAAAAATGTAAAAATTCTTTGGAGATATACTCACCTCCTCTGTCAGTTCTCAAAACCTTGATACACAGCCCACTTTGATTTTCTACAAGTGCTTTGAAATTTTCAAAATTTTCAAACACTTCACTCTTATTCTTCAGGAAATAAACCCAAGTCTTTCTGGTAAAGTCATCAATAAATGTTAGAAAATATTGGCTGCCTGCAAGTGATGAAGCTTGCACTGGTCCACATAAATATGAGTGGACAATTTCTAAGGGTGCCTTTGCCCTTATGCTTTTCCCAGTTAGAAAGCTTTCTCTTTGATGTTTCCCCAGTATACAACCTTCACAAACGCTGTCTGGCTTCTCTATCAATGGTAATCCTCTTACCATTCATTTTCTACTCAACAAATTAAGACCTCCAAAGTTGAGATGTCCAAATCTCAAATGCCACAACCAATTTTCATCCTTTGGTACGCTTTGGAGAGCCTCTTGTGTCACTGCTGCAATTACTTCTTTATTTTTTAAATCTACCCTTATTCTGAGAGGGAACATCCTGTTCCTCGTCATCTTCACTTCAGCAATACAAAGTTTGCTGGGTGATCTATCCATGATGGTGCATACATCATTCTCAAAGAAAACATTGTAACCCTTTTGAACAAGCTGTCCAATACTCAAGAGGTTACACTTCATTCCGGGAACATAATAGATATCTGCTATGGTTTTCTTTTCACCTTTCTTTGTAAATATTTTAACTTCTCATTTTCCCATAACAGAAATTTTACTATCAGTGCCAAGTGTGACTTGTGACTGCACACTCTGATCTAAAGCAGAAAACAATGCTATGTTTCCTGTCATATGGTTGTTGCAACCAGAATCTAGAAACCATATATCTTCATTATTTGTTTGAGCCATATTACAAACTAACAACACATTATCTTAGCCGATATTTTCTCTAGTGATATTCGCACTAAATCTATTACTCATATCATGCTCCTTCTTCCTACATTCATTTGCATAGTGCCCATATTTTTTACAATAATAACATTGGACATTGGATTTTTCATACCTTTGTCCTTGAGCATGATGTTGTCCACTTTGTTGGTTGTTGCCATGGCCTTAGTTCTGATTTGGATTGCTGCCTCTTCCTTGAATGTTTGCTGAACTGTTTCTTCCACCTTTGTATTGGCTTCTACTTATTCTTTTCTTATTTCCTCTGCCTTGACCTTTTCCTCTTTCAAATGACATCTGGGTCTTGAAGGGTTGCTCTAGAGATGAGTTTTTATTTCTACTCAACCTCTGCTCATGTGTTGTCAGTGATGCATGAAGTTCATCAACTGAAAAATTTGAGAGATCCTTTGTCTCTTCTATGGTGGTGACAATCACATCAAACTTTGAAGGTAGGCACCTCAATAGTTTCTCCACAATCCTCCTTTCTTCAAGAATTTCTCTATGAGACCTTATTTGTGTGACCAGACCAATTGCTTGTGTGAAGAATGAGTCAATATTGTCTGACTCCTTCATGCGTAGGTTCTCAAAATCTTTCCTCAGCAACTATAGTTTTGTTGTCTTCACTCTCTCCATGCCTTGATAGGCTGTCTTGAGAGTTTGCCATGCTTCTCTGAATGTCTTGGCTGCTGCTATCCTTAGAAACACACTCTCATGCACTGCTTGATATAAAAATACAAGGGTTTTTGAATCATTCTTCTTATTGCTCTTCAACAACTCTTTCTCTGCCTGAGTTAAACCATTAAACTCATTTTCATTTGTTGGCTCTTCAAATCCATATTCAACAAATTCTCATAAATCTTGTGAGGCAAACAGGGCTTTCATGGTTATTGCCCAGTAGTCATCGTTTTTTCCATTGAACTATGGGAGCTGGGTATTAAACATATCCACGCTAGTGCTGGTGCTAGCCATTCTTGTAATACTTGACTGTGTATTAAAAATCACTTAATTGTTCAACAGCTACACAAAAAAAACTAATTTGAAAAATACTTTGACAACGTTTTCACTCTTCTGGATAATTTGCTGCAGCAAGAAACCTTCTTTCAACTTCTTTAACGTTTTAAAGAGCCTGGGCACGCTCTGATACCATGTTGGGAATTTCTAGTCATTCCAAACAAAATTACAGTGGAAAGATGCTCTGATACCACTGTTGGGAATTTTCTGTTTAAATTCCAAAACAAAAAAAATATGAACAGAGAGTGATACTCTGTTTTTTGCGAATTTCTGATAATTCCAGAACAAACGAACATAATAGAACAATGGTCTGTTTTAACACAGCGGAAACAAAAAAAAAAATCGTTTGCTGAAACTGGTGTTTCAGCAATGCAGTTTTTCCAATTGCTGAATGCAGTGTTTCAGCAACGGTGTTTCAGCAACGCTTTGTTTTGACGCCGAGAATCTGTTTTCTGATTACGGTGTTTCAGTGACACAAAAAAAACTTCTATTCATTAACAAGAAACCAACTGTTACAAAATTGTCTTCCTCACATAGAGGGATTTTCACAAGAGATTATGCTGAAGAGCATCTTCCTCTTGATAGAGGGATTACAACAGGAACGCTTCAGTTCCACAAACCAATTTTTCACTATCTCAGAAAATTACAGTTTCAGCACTCTTGTGCGTTACATAAAAAACTCTCTATATATTTTTCTACATTGCTATGTCTGCATTTTATAGTGCATTACATTTTCTTCTTTTTACGGTGCAGGAAGGGGTCATAACTTATCCATCAATCGCTTTAACTCACTGATGAAGTCTCTACTACAATTTGCTGCTCATGATGAACAAATCTGATCTTTTGTTGTATTTCTTGAGTCGGTGGTGTTGAAACCCGTGGCCGATAAATGCTGCGACGGCCCGAGGCTGGTTCTTTTCACTTTCAGCCATTCTGCTCCTTAATGCGGTTGTTCAGAAGTAATGGCACAACGTTGGATCTGATCTTCCTCCTTCGGGAACACAAAAATAGTTAAAGGGTAAAAAGACAGTAATGGCGGTGGCTTAAAAGAACGGGAATAAATATGGGGCATAGATCAAAACATAAAGTAGTTGCTCCTGTTCAACTGTTCACTACAGTTGAAATTATAATTTCAACAATGGGCTGGGCTACTATGAACTTCAAATACGTCGAGTTCCATAGTTGCATATTAGTACTTACCAAAACTAGTTCTGACAAATACTTCACTGATGATGACATTCAATGGCGCGAACCTGGAGGAACGGGGTGTGTTGCTCAAGCTGGTTGACGTGGCCAGTGGAGGCCATCCGTCTCCATTTCCGATTCCATTAATACTTTCAATATTTCTGCAACTTGACAACTCTCCTCATTTAGAGTGCGTCCACAATTCTGACTCCTTGAGAAGTGGTCGGTAAGACGTGAACTTAAATGCATTCAATACCACATCTGCACCATGGATTTCAAATACGTTGGTGCCAGAATTTCAAATGGAAAATTTGAGCGCGAAATTTCTCTCATAGGTTCTTGAACAAGGATGAGATTTCTCTCTGTTTCATTTTCTTATCTGGAATGCTATTTGGAAGCAAATATACTCAGTCCCGCCCTCCTATAGCCAAGGAAATGGAATCATTCATGGAGGATGTGAAAGATGTTGTGGTTAACATCGACACGCCTTAATTGTTAGCAACCTTGTTCCTCTTTTGGACAGGTTGGATTTGCAGGGCTACGATCGAAGAGTCAAAAGAGTAAGAAAAAAGCTGGAGAGAGTGTACAGGCTCGTTATAGAAAACCATAGGCGTGACCTGGAAAAATAATCATACGGGAGTATGAGCGGGGAGACCAAGGATTTTGTGCATATTCTATTGTCCCTCCAAGGCCAAGAACAACTCAGAAAAATACCTTCTGGGATTAATGACGGTAGGCTTCTTCAATTTGTTTCAAACTTTGCAATTTACAGCTCAGTCTGAATCTGTGTGGGTGTGTGTCAGGATGTGCCACTGTTCGGTGTAGATATTAAGGCGACTAGAATTGAATGGGCGATGACAGAGCTGATACAAAACCTGAGGGTTTTGAAAAAACTACAAGGACAAATAGACAGAGTTATGGGCGATGGTCGGCTGGTGGATGAATCCGACATGTGGTAGATTCCATACCTGGATTGCGTCGTGATGGAAGCTCTTTGTCTCCATCCGTTGGTTCTATTGACGGATCTCCATTTAAATGAAAAGGTCGTGGATGTTGCAGGCTACAGAATCCTCTCTAAAAGCGTTATGTTTGTCAAGATATGGGGTTTTGCACATGACCCAAATTGTGGGACGAGCCTTTCGGATTTAGGCTAGAAAGATTCGAGGACGGATCGAAAACCAATATAAATATGGGCGTGAATGACTTCAGATTCCTGCCCTTGGGAGGAGGAAGTACCCAGCGGGGAACATGCCGTACGTTAAGATGCAACACGTTGTAGCCCTTCTTGTGCACACGTTCGACTGGTCTGTTGAAGAGGGCCAGGTCGATTTTAACATGGACGAAGGATTTCGGGTTACTAGCCGCATGAAGTTCTGGTCACTTGCATTCCGTACACCTCGACCAGGTGATGGGGCTCACAATGCTGGAAATGTGCAGTGAATGTTTCATTCCAACATGTCCAAAAGTTGGGTTACTATGTCATATCTCATGGAGTGAGTGATCGGGTTTATGGATGCGTATTGCTTGTTGCACTAGATGTATTCTAATCATGTACGTTAGAGGGATCATAATCAAATACATTATAATTTTATATATTTTTATATAAAAAGTAGCATTAT
>APFE030439777.1:36115-92563 GCA_000404065.3 Pinus taeda | reverse complement strand
ATACATTAAGGCCCTCCTACAATGAGTCACTTCTTGTTGACATCAGCTCATTATCTAAGAAGTTGACTTCGAAACACCCCTTTCAGTACTTTGAAGATTGCATGCCACAATGGAAAGTTTCTCACTTTCGGTGATAGGTTGACTTCAATGGCCTTCGACTGAAAGATTTTGCATGGTGTTCAACATCAGATCATATATTCACACCACGTGAATTGTGCTATAGCACCTTGAGGGTCATCATCATTATCGGTGATTCCTCTCGTGTCTGTTAATAGCTCACATTATTGGATGGTATTCAGGTGATGTCCTTCCATGCTCGACTTGAGAACATTTCTTCACATGGATTGACTTGTACGTCGGGTGAAGATTAAACGAGTTTTGAAGACCCTAGATCTAGTTTCATCCATCTGGGTTGTGATATATTCAAGGATATAAAGACATCAAATGTACACAAAAGCTGCATAGATGGTCATCCAAGCCAGGGATGATGAAACTACATTTGAAGAATTACCAGTCTGCATACGCAAACGACTATCTTTTCTATGTACATGAAATGAATTTATAAATTTGAGAATGGCAGTGCCTGCCTCAACTAGATCATGAAAATTATATTATGACGATGATGTATTGTGTTGTATCTTATACAGGTCACCTTCTAGTTTCGAAAACCTCGGATCCTCATGATAAAGCATTTCACCCGACATCAAAAGATCTATGACTTCATGCTTTAGGGGGCAACTATTATAGACATATTTGGGCACTTCAACCCCAATATTATATGTCAATAAACTAGGGATCTTTAAACCCTAAAAGTGTTGTTTCATACCCTAAAGGATCATGGTCAACTGATCACATCATTCCCCGAAAGTTCCAACTGAAAAACCATCTAGAACTCACCAAAACAGGACCATACTGATTGATCCACTGTCAAATTGTGATGCATACTGGCTCCTACACTAGCCAGGTGCGATGTATACTGAAGAGGCCTTTTGTAGGGTGCGATGAGCAAGGATGGACAAATGTCCGAGACATTTTTATAAGTGGATTCTCATGGAATCTTCTAGAAACTCATCCTATGACACTTGCCTCTCTGAATTCACCCAGGGATGAGTAAGAGATCCAAGAAATATCCAAGTGGAACCAAAAACAACAAGTGGAATGACACTAATCAAAACCCCAGAGATGACTCACCTCCCTTGCACACATCTATAAATGGATCCCTCATCTGAGAGGTCTGAAGGCTGCAATTTTGTAATTTGTAAGGAAGTGTTGATAGTTTGTGGTTGAGAAAGAGCTTGTGTTGTTGATGTGATCTGGCTTTTCATGAGGTGAAGAGGGCTTTGATACTAGGAGAATGATGCTAGATTAGACAGTTGGGTTTTAATCCTCCCTTCTATTTTAATAAAGTTCTTTGATTTTTCCTCCATACAATCGTGTATTTGTGAATGTTGTTATTTGTGAATTCCATTGTATGTTCATTGTATTTCTAATTCTGCAATGCTTATGATATGATAGATCAAGATGCTTTGATGGTGTTTTGTTACTTTGTCTCTACATGTATTCTCTAAGTGGGATAAGTAGGAGAGGGGAGAGAGATCAAGCAAGGAGTCAAGCGGAAGATCCAGGTTGGTTCCTTTGCCTCTCTCTTATCTATCATACATAGAGGAAATCCGAAATTGCTTTGATTATTTGTTTCTAGGATAGTTACCAATCCTAGAGGGTTAGCAGATCAAAAAGACACTAGTTTTCTCGGAAACAATCGCCCACCTAGAACTTGTGTGACACCCAATGCTAATCATGACAGTACTTGTAATTAGAATTGGCTTTGTCAAATATGTCATGGAACTATTGGAAGATGTGCTTAATGCACCCAATGAAGTTTTTAGCCCTATCAGATTCAGGTTGGACATGAGATGAATCTACCAGAGTAGCTACAAATGGTATGGCCACATCAATGGGACATAGTGGCTAGAATCCTTATCCCACCTAAAAGGGGGATGTGGTCAGTTGAGTTATGAAGAGAATTGTTGTAGTTGTGTTGGATAGAGGGGAGGCTTTCATCCCATGTGGGTGGATGCTTTGATTTGTATATGCACAAAATGTGTACGATCATCCTATTGACGACGTCTGTTTTGAAATCATTTTGGTGGTGGAAGGTCATGGACTTAGTGAGCTTAGTATCTAGCATCTACTAAATACTTGACCAAAATGTACCCAGGAACCCGCTATCTTGATCTGAGATAATGGACTATGGGATCACCAAGTGTACCCACATTCATTCAAAGAAGAGCTTAGTAATGGCTTTTTCTATCATAATCTTCTTGCAGGCCACTAGAATGGCCATGTGAAAGAATCTGTCAATGACCATGACAATTCAGTCATTTCAATTCCTAGTAGAATAAAGTCCCCACTTGTAATCCATCGATATGGATTCCCAAGGTCGAATATTGGTAGCAAAGGGAGTATATAGGCCTTTGTTCTTAATTGTTGGTTTGAAATGGCATAGGAAGGGAAGGATCTAATTTACTTCCCAACATCTTATCAATGGTTCGGCCAATAAAAATACTTATGCAACACTTCCACTATTTTCTCTACTCTAAAATGTCCAACAACTCGACTGTAGTGTGCCTCCGAAATCATTTTGGCACACTCACTTGAAGGAACACAAAGTTGGCTGAAGTGGCATAACAGTGTATCCTAGAGGTAAAAATATGGAACTTTCTTTCCTTCCAGGAGCATCTAGTAGGTGTTGTCGAATTCTAGATCACTCTTATAAAGATGCAATCACCTTGAAGTATCATGTCCATAAGATTCGAGCACAGCAGTCAATGCCATACTAGGTGGTGGACTAAGATAGTCTGCAACATTGTTACTATTGCCTTCTCGTACTTGGTGTTCAAGTAGAACTATTGTAGATATATGTACCACTTTGATGGTGATTGTTCTACATCTTTTCTTGGGTCTGTATGAATTGTAGGGTTCAGTGGTCTATGTGGATGATTGTTTCCTTCACCAGAATGTAATGCTTCAATTGTTGGCAGACCTGTACAATGTAATACATCTCTTTTTCATAAGTGGGATACTTTTGGACTATGTTTGAAATTGTCTCACTGTGATATTCCACTAGATGCCCCTGCTGAGTAATAATTTCCCTGATGGCATAGTTAGAGGCATCTATATCAATCTAAAATAGTTCACGTAGGTCTGGCAATGAGAGCACTGGTGCATAGCAGAGGTTATGCTTCAACTGGATAAATTTGTTTCGTTGGGATTCAGATAAGAAGAATGTTTCTTTTGCTCCATCCTTGGTTACTAGATTCAAAGGCCAAGTGATATGAGAGAAACCCAATGCGAACCTATGGTGGAAATTGGAAAGAACCAGAAAGCTAAATAGCTCTATTAAAGTGGTTGGGGCTGGCCAATATCGAATAAATTGTATCTTGGTTAAGTCAGCATTCATACCTCTCCAATCAATGATGCAACACCAGATATTGAACCTAGGTAATACCAAAGTGCATTTCTCCCAATTGGCACACAACTTGTGTTGTCACAAGGTTTGAAGGACCTACCAAATATGGTGTAGGTGGTCTTCTTAAATATGGATAAATATTAGGATGTTTTCAAAATACACTACAATGAATTAGTTGGTGAAGGGTCAGAAGATTTCATTCATTGGTCTAATGAAGGTTGTGGGGGAATTCATCAAACAAAAGGGCATGACCAACCATTCGAAAAGACCCTCCTTGGATTTCAAGGAAATCTTCCACTAGGTTCGATTGCCACTTGGTGATAAACAAACTTCAAATCAATCATGCTGAAATGTTTGGCCACCTTGAGTTGGTCTACAAGGTCATCAATATATGGGTTTGGATACCTATTCTAGATAGTGATCTTATTCAACGCTCGATAGTCAATACAAAGTCTTCAGGTGTTTTCTTTCTTCTGTACTAGCATGATCAGGCTCCCACAAGGTGATGGACTTGGCCTGATATGCCCTTTCTGAAACAAATCTTGAATTTTCCTCTTAATTTCATTATTCTCTAAAATAGAGCATTGGTAGATCGGTCCATCAGGTAGCAGCCTACCAGGGGTAAGATCGATGGAGTGCTTGAATTGACAATGCAAATCTACCTATGTGGTGAGGTGAACATGTCCTTGTACTCCTCCATGACCTTTCCCATCTATTGTTTTTGTGCATAGGATCCTTGTATAGAGGTTGCGGATGTGGCCATAGTCTTCTTCTTAGCTTGAGGGTGAATCATGAGGAAGGAAACTTTCCCAGTCTGGGAAATGATCTTACTACATTTCTTCATAGAGATCAAAGAGATGTTGGTAGGTGTTGCTACCTCTGGTATCCAATATAACTTATTGCCCAAAGAAATAATAATAGTGTGAGGCCTAGACTCATACACAAAATGACCCTTCCATAAGTATGGTTGGCCTAACAATACATCACAAACTTCAAGAGGAGCAACAACACATAGTACCTCATCTGTGTGAAGGGCTTGATGTTCTGGGAAGGAAGCACAATTGGATGACACAAATATCTCTTCCTTGGTGAAGCCACAAGATGGTGTACAGCTGCAAGTATGGTGTGGTCAGTAGGCCCAACCGCTTCATGAACTTTGTTTAAATGAGGTTATTTTGTCTTTTATTATTGACAATGAACTGCAATGGAGAACCCTTAACCTACATCCATGAGTGGAAGAGTCTCTCCCCCTCCTATAGATATTATGGCTCAATCTTCTAGATCTTAGTGGTGGAAATAGTGGCACTAGGCTCTGCATCAATAATCTGATTCCCTTTATCCTTACCCTAGTTTGGTTTTGACTCAGAGTGGAAACACGCATATGATTCATAAGACTTCATCTCAGCCACCACTGAATGATCGTCTTTACACTCATTTGTGTTGTGAGTGGGGCTCTTATGGAACTGACACAATTTCCCTGTGTTACTCTTTGCTTATGTGGTGTTTCTCTTTGCTTGAGGATTCGGTGGGTTTTCCTAGGTCACCCCGCCTTGGATGTATCCTTTGTTCTATAGCATGGGGGTACCTTTCCCTTTCTTTAGATTTGTAAATCCAAATTTTTTCTCTTCTTTTTAAATTTCTACTCGATCTTGACAGTGTATCAATAGGCGGTGCTAAGCAATGATATTTCTAGGAACTGGCTGTACCTATGTAGACAATCATGGTACTTAAGTACATCCAAATGTTGCTTATAATCATTGATACCAAACATCATGGGAGGGGTATGAAAAATATTTGTGACCTTTGGAAAATCTTGGTCCCTTCCTGTCACAACATGCTCAACTTTATGTATTTATCTTCATATCTCCCAATAGGGTAATATTTCTCCTTCCTAGACTCTTCGAAAGAATTACAAGTGGGTACAGTTGAAAATAGTGAGGGTTCCCTCTCATCCTTCTATTCATAGTAGGTTTCTTACCAATCCTTGACATGGTGGGTAGCTTTGAGGAGTGCAAAAGTAATATTTTCCCGATTGGAAAAGTCATGAATCAAAAAATATTCATGCAACAAATTTAACCATCTATGTATGGTGTCTACATCTATTTGGCCTTCAAATATGGGAATTTCAAATTTGACATGTTCCTTAAAGGTAGTGGTGCCTCTAGAGTGGCTGCTGGATGAACATGCATTACCTATGGGTAGTCATTGAAGGATCTACGCAAAGTTATCCATCATCATGTTCCTCTATCACTCCAGGGACTCCTCGAGCAATATTTTGAAAGGATCTCATACTCCTTCCTCTTCCTTTTCTTTTGCCATGGGAGGCTGTCGCTATTTTCGAGGCTGGTCTTGCAAAGGTTCAACCAGTTCTAGCCCAAATTCCCTATACCATGACCTCATTGGGGACAAGCAAATAAAAAAAAAAGAGAAAGAGTAGGCTACTATGATACTACTTATCCGAACTTATGTAGGAAAGGAACAAAATATATATAAATAAACATAAACATAGAGATGCAATAGAAATAAATATTCATTTCATTAATATCAAAGAACATAAAGATGCTTACAAGCATAATTGGAATAAACTATCTCAGGCGATGGTAGCTTATCTATGAGAAGAGATGTGGTGGCTAAATGCCTCTGAATGATGTTGCAATGAGGGTCCAATGACTTTCTATTATTGAACAACAAAGGAAAACCCTAAGTAACCAAAACCATAACCCCATGAGATGGAACACTAAGAGTTTGTAAGCCTTGTTGGGGTTAATTGCGAATCAAACTTCTTGGGGTCATAACTTGATCATATGATATTCTTTTGGCATGTACGATACCTCGATAGAAATATCTCTTCGAGTGGTAAATGATTTGTCAATGGCGTAAGCTTATTAAGGACCTCCAAAAAATGCAGTTTAGGTGGTGAAAATAGCTTCTAATGTTCAAGACTTGAAAAACTGCTAAAATAATAAGTGCTTCTATAATCAATGGAACCAATGAAACCGATTGGAGGTCTAGGTAGAATAGGAGTGTGGAAAACAATATCCACTTGGATGAAAGGAACACATAGCAATGGAACAAGAGAAATATCAAAGTTATCATGGAGTGGGAAACTTCTAGGAATGTGGATGAGGTTAGATCATTCATTGGGTTAATATGTTATTATAGGAAGCTCATTAGGAGCTTTTCATGGATTTCCTATCTTATTACATCCTTGCAGTGGAAAGGGAAGATATTTGAATGGGAAGAGGAATGTGTAGCTAGTTTTGAGTAGTTTAATCAGTTCCTTACAAATTCTCTGGTCTTCAAGATTGTGGTGCCAGATAAAGAGTTTTTGGTATGTACAAACCTGAAAGAGAGTACTTGGTGGAGTCCTGAAGTAGGAAGGACTCGTAGTATGCTATGAGTCAAGGAAAATGAATGAGCACAAGTAGAACTATGTGATGCATGATCTTGAATATACAGTTATCATTCATCTTTGAAGATTTCGAGACACTATCTCCTCGGCAGGAGGTTTATCTTTGTGAGTGATCATAGTGGGATGAGGTACTTGTTTCATGAGTTGAATCTAAATCCTAGGAAAGCTAGGTGGTTAGTTACGATTAGTGAGTTTGATTTCAAGATCAGGTAAATTAAAGGTAAATATAATAGGGTTGAGATGCTCTTAGTAGAAGAGTATAGGTAAATCACATAAAAAATGTAAGTTCATATGGGATAGATTTATAGGATCAGATCATGCAGGTGGGACAACGAGATGATTAGTACTAGTCACTTAAGAATAGGTTACAAAAATAGGGTATATGTGAATAGGATTTGGATCATCATCTCATAACATATGGCTTGGTTATATTTATAGAGGGGATATATATGTTGGACAACAGTGACTTTGAGAACCTTGTCTTGAGGGAATTTTAGTTAAGTTGTATTTAGGTTACCCAGGATATCAAAAGACAATGACAGTGATTAAGAATTCCTACCATTGGCCAAGCTTGAAGAAAGAGGTGAGACAGTTTGTTGTGAGATGTTTGGATTGCGAATAGGTAAAGCCAGAGAGTAAGCATCTAGGTGGTTTATTGTAGCCAATTTTGATTCTAGAGTGGAAATGGGAGGTAATTTCCATGGACTTCATTACAAGTTTTTAAGGACATCTAGACAGAATGATTCTATTGTGGTTGTGGTTGACTAGTTGACTAATGTAACTCACTTCACTTCATTGATGTCTATGAATTCAACTAGTGAGGTAGCTCAGGTCTTCATTAGGGAGATAGTGAGATTGCATCATGTTCTTAATAGGATTGTGTCACATAGAGATGCCAAGTTCACTTTTAGATTTTGGAAAGATATTTGGAGACATAATTGGCCTTGAATATAACTTAACATCCATAGACAAATGGATAGACAAAGAGGGTCAACATGATTTTGGAGGACATGTTGAGAATGTGTGTCATGCACCAACAGAGGAAGTGGGAGGAGTATCTTCCACTTGTAGACTTTGCATGTAACAATGGGTATCAGGAATATTTCAGGATGAGTCTATGTAAGGCACTTTATAGGTAGAGCTATAATACTCTCATCAGTTGGAGTGGTTTTGTGAATAGGGTACTCATTGGACTAGACATGTTGTAAGAGATGGAATAGGAAACATAGGTTATCAAGAAGAATCTAATGACATCACAAGATAGGTATAAGAGTTATGAAGATCAGCAAGGTCTATTTCAGGAGTCTCAAGTTGGGGAAAATATTTACTTGTGCATCAAGCATAAGAAAATATCCTTCAGGATTGAAACATGTGCCAAGATGGCACCTTGATATTACAAGCCTTTCAAGATCCTTAAAAGGATTAGACCAGAGGCCTACCAACTTGCACTACCTCCGAATGTGAAAGTCCATGATGTTTTCCATGTGTCATTACTTAAGAAGTATGTGAAAGATTTTGATCATGTGATTTATTGGTATGTATTGCAGGTAGAGCCAAAAGCAGAATTCCATATGGAACCTTAGTGCGTTTTGTAATGAAAGATGCTTAGCCTGCGGAATCGAGCAATCAAGAAAGTTAAAGTGCAGTGGAAGCAATTTGGTCCCAATGAAGGTAAATGGGATATGGATGATTAGATGCAATCTATGTATCCTTCTCTATCCATTAGTTGAGTCAATGCATTTTGATATATGTTTTGATGTTGTGTTTTGCTTATCTATGTTTATATATATGTATGTAAATATCACATTGAGCTATGTTATAAAGCACCAATAAGTAGTATGGTGTTCATGGTATGTTGGATATGTTTTCAGAAAATGGATATTACATAAATGTTACATCAAGTTGTGTTATAAAGCTCCAAAGGTAGCATGTGTTTTTCTGGTTTATAAGTGTCATTGAACACTGAGGATAGTGTTCCCCCAAGGGGAAAGGGTTTGTAACAACCCCTTGTTTATTTTCTATGTAAATAGAAAAACAATAACCAAGGCCATGGGACATATATTCCTAGCTGAATTTTGGCTAAAACATAGTGATGGGGATCACTATTGATTAATAAATATCATGGAAATTGGAAAAAGATTTGCATAAGTAAAAGAGGCATTAATTCGAATTTTATTTATGAAATAATGGAAAATAGGAGGAAAGGGAGATGAAAGGTCACAAATTTTCATGTGAGGGAAATTGAAGGAAAAGTGAATGGAAATGAAGAAAATAGAGGCCTCAACGATAAAGAGGCATCTGAGGACCAGTTCACATCTTTTGGTAGTTATATGGTGGAGCTCTCTCTCTATTCTCTCATTCTCTCACATTCTTGCACACTTAGAGTTTTCTTGGAGAACTCTTGTAGCATTTTGGCATACTTTGGATTTGGAAAGAAGGCAAAGGAAAGTAGGAAAGCTCAAGAGAATAGTTAGATCAATAAGTACAAATGGATTTATTTGCAAGCAATAAGTTTCATGTATGATTTCCTTCACGCATGGTAGATGTTTGTGATTATTTGGTTATGATGCATCATTGGCATTGAGTATTTCCTAGATTAACAATGGTTTTTTCCTTGCCTTGCCATTTTTTGGATAGCCATGGTGTTGTGCATTTTCCATTTGATTGGAACATTTTGAAAAGTGTAACTAGGTTTGATTTCCGTGACATGTAATTTCAAAGATGCAATACAGGGAAATAATTTTTTTTTTGCAAGTCTTGCTTCATGGGTTTCATGAGAAAGTGATTTTATTTTATATATATCCCATTGAGAGCCTTACAAGTTGTCATTAACAATTATTTTCATGTATGAAGAGCTCTTCTTGAGCATATCTAAAAATTATATCAGTCTATGTCTATGTCTAAATAGCCCTCTAATGACAAGCATAGTCCCCATCCTCGTCTCGACTTGAAGTAAGAATAAGAAATCATGTCGGCTCATAGTTGAAGGGACACATATCTTTAATAGATCATGTCATCTTATTATGGAGACAAAGTACTATATATACCCTAGAAAGTTCTTCACATTAGGATACAGAAAATCAAATCTATATTTGAGATGTTCACATAACAATTACAATGAAGAAGCTCAATCTTACTCTGAAATAAAGATGGGCAATCAGTCAATAGTTTGTGAATCTCTCTAAAGTTTCAGATGAATAGTCATGGTCATCAAGGTCAAATTTCATAGAAAAAACAAGTTTGATCTCTCTGAAATTTGAATCACAGTCACAGTGACAAGAAATGATTCTAGTTTGATGTCAAGATACATAAGGAACTCGGATCAGTGATAAAGGAACAACGAGGAAATGTTTAGTGCTTTTCACAGAAACATGAGTTCGTATGTCTCATGAAAAGTCTCAGTGCTAAAGTAGAGATACACAGTTTAGATAAGGGTACATATAAACTACAATACATTTCTATATCAGAGACTAGAGCTCGATAAAAGCTATAGTATAGTGGAAATGATTTGTGCTATGCTTCGGTGCTAGTATAGTTTAATATTATACAGTGAGAAAGTCTCTACACTACCATAGACAAAGGGTCATATTCAACAAAGAGATCTCAGTTTCATGTTAGTGACAAAGTCTCAGTAATGATGGTATCTCATTGCTAAGGAGTTCGAAGAGGAAGAGAAGTTAGACCGAAGAAAATAACATAATATTAATAGTCGAGTGAACTTGTGTCTTCGTATTGGAGGGGCTAATAGGTCAAGGGTCTTGGTCTTCACGTTCATCAATTGGAATCTTTATAAGAATAATTTGTGTGGGTTTTCCTCTCAAAGAGTCAGAGGTTTTGGCCCTAGCTTATCACCTACATGATGTGTCTCTTGTGTATTTATGTTCATGCATTGGTTAATTTTTGATGAAGAAGAAATCTAATAATCTAATGTCAATAATATCCTAATTTAAAGAAGTAAAAATCATTCACAAGTAGTCAATAATGGGAGAGAAATCAGCTAACACTAATGCCCTAGATTTCCCAACATGGTATCAGAGCTAAGGTGCTAAAGTCAAAGGAAGGGCATCTAATCAAAGAGACATTCAAGGATCATGTTTCAAGGAAGGCATCAAAGCAAGTTGAATTCTATCAAATCAAAAGTTCAATATCTACATTGAGGAATCAAACCCTAGATCGAAGAAGCAGTTTGCAAATGTTGGTTTGTAGGGGCTTGACCCAGGTTTAGAGGTGATTTAGCCAAACAAATCCCAGTACTACTAGCCATTGCAGCAACAGTCCATGTAGTATGGTAGGGTGCTAGAACTAGGTTTCTGCACCCTGGCGATGCTTGATGAGCTTCTCACGGTCCACAGTTTGACAGTACGTGCACGTCACTACACGCATCTATTAGTCCCTCGCAACCTATTATGATGCCTTCACGTGACCCTACTCGGGGCGTGATCTGTATTATACCCAATTTCCTTACTATTTAACCTGTCATTACTCGATTATTTAACTTATTTGTCTAAGACTAGTGATAATTAATAGTATATCCAGCAATCATATAAATACACGTGATAAATGAAATAGTATAAATGTATAGAATGCAATATACAAGCAGACGCATAGAAATTGGAATCAACTTCTCTTTATTATTCTTCATTCAAGGTTACAGACTCGACACTGCCCTGCGCACTCAGCTGCAGGGGTCTGCTCACTTGGTTATGGACTCTAGTAGGCCTCTACACACTCAGCTACAGAGCCTCTTCCTACTGCTACGACCCAATACACATAAACTCTTACTCTATGCTAGACCCATTCATATTCATCTATCTCCTTTTTACTTTCCTAATTAGCTATCTTTACAACTTAGAGCCTCACTCTATTTATACAATCCCATGGTCCACAGACCATGGGTAGGCTGACATGACATTACATTACATTACAAAACTTAAGGCAGACAACCCTTTGACTCAACCTATACTTCTCTCTTTGCGCTCACAATTCTCAGAGTTTTACAATATATCTGACCAAAACATGGCCTTTGAGCCCCAAAACATGTTGTGGGAGGATTCCATGCCTAAGAGGCCCCCAACACAAACATCGTGAATCTCCCTTAAGCCAATTCGTCGTTGCGGCGATCTTGGCATGGAGTTCCTCCAGCTGGTCCTGAATGGCATGAATGTCGGTAGCGCACTAAACTGTTGGTTGGTGTACCTATTGCATTGTTGCTTCTGAATCATGTGTGTCTGAATTGTGTCCTTACCTTGGTACTGGCATCTACAGGATGTGTTTATAGTCCCGCACCCTTGTCCGACTCCTCGGGTTGCGAAGACTATGCTTCGACTAGTTAGTCAAATAGCCAGCCCACCCGTGTAGGGCTTCAAGTGGTTACCGTTTACTTTGGTTGGAAAGGGTTCTCCATTTATTTTGACTACCTAGACCGCGCCTCCTTATGTGACCTAGTTAACGACATATGGTCTCAACTAGTACATTCTGAATTTTCCCAGAAATTTTTCAAACTTACTATCATACAACAGCACTAAGTCATTTACCTTGAAGGTGCACAACTTGATATGGCAGTTGTGCCAGGACGTTTTACGTTGTTTTTGTACCTATTGATGAAATCCAACTAGAAACCATTCTTCCTTGATTTCTTCTAATTGCATGAGCCTTTCTTCCAAGGCTTCATGGTCTGTCATGCTTGTGAGTGCCGCTATTGGTAGACTAGGTATGATGTATTCCATCGGCATGACAGCTTTCATGCTAGAGACTAACCGGAAAGGTGTCTAGCCCGTCAATTTCTTGCACATTGTCCTGTAGGCCCATAATACAACAAGTATGCATAGGTCCCAATCATTTTGCTGCGCGTTACATACTTTGTCAGCACAATCTCCAGTGTTTTGTTGAATGCCTCTACTGTACCATTAGCTTGTGGGTGGTATGATGTGCTTTTCTGATGATACACCTGGAACTCTTCTGTGAGGGTGCTGATGGTTTCATTCAGGAAATGTGTTCCATGATCGCTCATTAAGATTTTCGGACAGCCAAATCGTGTCAACACATTTTCGAAAAAAAACTTCGCACCCATAGTGGTTGTACAGTCCTTGACTGGCTACGCTTCCACCCATCGTGTCAGGTACTCCATCATCGCGATGATGTAGCACACACCTGTCTTTCCCTAAGGTTTGACCTATCCCACAAAGTCAATTGCCCATTTTTCAAACAGTTGGAGCGTCATTTTTGGATTTAATGGTATCTTGTCCCTTCATGATGGTTTTCCAGTCCTCTGACATTAATATTGTAGGCCTTATAGTGTGCTTTTGAATCTTGGTATAGGGTTGGCCACCATAACCCTGTGTGAAAAATCTTTTGTGCAGTCGTGCATCCTGCATAGTGTCCTCCTACAGTGCCCCCATGTGCTTCCATGAGGATTTGAGCTCGTTCAAATTCAGGTATGTATCTTTGCAATATCTCATTGTTGCCCATTTTGTAGAGGTGCCCCACAATGATAGAAAAGTCCACCATGCACACCACCAATTCCTTCTTTTGTTGGACTAAGTATTCCTTCGGTGCAGTCCTTGTTGTTAGAAAATGTATTACATCTTCGAAGTTTCCATCCATGATGCGAACTGCAAAGAGTTGTGCATCAGGTAGTCCCTCCAAATTTTTTGGTTCCTCGCCCATCTCAATTTGTGACAAGTGATCTTGGTTATGTGTTTAGGTGTCCCAGCTTGACTATGACCTCAAAATCATATTCTTGAAACAGTAAGAGCCATCTGCATATGCGCCCCCCCAACACAGGCTTATTAATCATGTATTTCAACGCAGAATGGTTGGTGTACATATTGAAATGTCCTCCGAGTAAATAGTGTCGGTATTTTTGGAGCGCGTACACCATTGCCAACCCCTCGTGCTAGGTGGTGGAATAGTTATTTTTTGCTTTGGAAAATCTTCGGCTCGCAAACGTGATCGAATGATCCATGCCCTTCTCAACCTACTGTTTGAGTACGGATCCAAGCGCGATACATGACACATCAAGATGTACTTGAAATTCCACATCCCATTTTGAGAAGACTAGGATTGGAGCAGAGCCTAGTTTCCCCTTCACGACATCCAAACTTTTCATGCAATCATCATTCCAACAACATGTAACATCCTTTTTCAACATTTTTTCCGTCGGCACTATTATTTGGGCATAACTTTTGATGAAATCCCTATAATATCTAGTGTGTCCCAAAGTAGCACGCAGTTGTTTAACACTTCGCAGTGCTTCCAAATTTAGAATAACGACAATCTTCATAGGGTCTACCATCAGTCCTTATTTGTAGACCACGTGTCCGAGTAGGTTTCCAAAGGGAACGAGGAATGTGCACTTCTTAAGGTTCAGTGCAATCTGGTGTCGGCAGCAAGTATCTAGCATCAAGTGTAAGCTCGTTACATGGTGCTTAACTCATCCAAATATAGTCCAATCATCTAGATAAACCTCCAAGAACTTGTGGATGTATTCTTTGAACGTAGCCACAATGATGCATGAAAATATAGCTGGCATGTTCTTCAGTCCAAATGGCATAACGATATATTGAAAATAGCCCCATTCGATTGTGAAGTTCATTTTGCTCCTAGCTTCTGGTGCGATCTTGATTTGATGGTACCCTGAGAACCCATCCATGAATGAGTATGCTTCCTGACCGGCAACATTCTCCAGTATTTCATCTATGAATGGTCTCGGGAATGGATCGTGTACATAGGCATTATTCAAGTTCTTAAGGTCCATGCATATTCTTATTTTTCCCTTCTATGTTTTCTCCTATACTACCATAGGACTCACCCAGTCAGATTCTTCCACTGGTTCAAAAATTTTGGCTGCAAGCATTTTGTATTCAAGTGGTAAGGCACTGCTTAACTAGCTTCATGTTGGGCTTTAGGGTGATCTTCACCATCCCTAAGTCACCAATGATCCCTTTTAAGTCAGTAATTTTGGTCAAGAACAAGTCTTGGTATTCACAGAGTAACTCAATGACCTTATCCACCATGCCATCATCCCAATGGTCCCCAAGCATTGTATACTTCAGCTCCACCTCCATTCCAATGTTTACCTACTTTGTCTTTAGTGACATGGTGATGTCGAGGTCTTCGAGTGATGGTTCTCGAATCTCGCGATAGCCTTCCATTTTTGAAATGTTAATGTTTCGTGGGTCCTCATCATCCTCCTCAACATTTACATTGTAACCCTCTAGTGCGCAACTCAATTGTGTCACCCATTCTGGCTGAGGTACTTCCATTGGCTCCTGGGGTATTTTGAAGATAGCTGCTTTTACTACCTGTAGCACATCGTCAACAATATATGACCAATGATCTTCAAACGTGAATGTTAATAGAAATCCATTGCGCAAGACATCTCGTTCAGTCATACCATGGTGGAGCTCCATCTCAATATACCAATTCATGGGTATGACATCCAGGGTATGATAGAATAAATGTACCCGTTCAGGTTGTGGCTCTTCCCTATAGACCTTGGTCCATTTCGTGAGGTGTGTTCGTGGATCATCTTGTCCATCATATTTGTCTACTAGTCATATCTACTATTTACCAAATTGTAAGCACATCATTCTTCTACATCCGCGCCAGTCCTCAAAACTTCCTTGATGCATACCCCACCATCGTGTGGCTATTGTGTGTAGTGCCCACTTCAGAGCATCGAACCACTACTATTCTAGTACTGTGCTTTCAAATTTGTTCAGGAATTCATCTACCTCTGTCAACCCATCATATGTGGGTAGATCCCTTTCTTCTGTTGTCACACAATGTAGTGATCTAACCATCATGTTGCAATTAAGCATTGTTACTTCATGCAGCCGATTCTTCCATCGCTCTATCTCTTCCTCTGAATCCGAAGTGCAGGATCTTTTATGCTCCCATGAAATCCTTACATCTTCAGTTGGATTCACCCAATCCTTTTCTCGCATGGTTATCTTGTAAATGCAATCGATATCATCATTACTATCATCGTCATGCAGCGGTTTAGTGTATCACACTCCTTTGGTTGGATCTAGTGGCATTATTACATGTAGTGAATTTTTTCAAATATTATTTTACGCTTCTTCATATTTATGACTCTATTGATATTGGTGGCCTAGTCTATTTCTAGTAGCGCGGGATAGGGATTACTGTCATCAACAATCTCTATCACTTCAAAATCCGCCTGCGCGCTCGCACCTTCAATGTCCACTGTTACCCCTTGCAATCTTCCAATGGGTAAGATCTTCTGTTGGTTTGCCATTCATAACTGAATAGGAGAACACTGTAGTGTGGGTCTTCCCATGCATTCCCATGTTTGTTTTGGTAGTACATTTGCATCTAATTTGAGATCCAGGATTACCTGATCCATTTCATATTTGCTGATTTGTGCAGTCAACCTCATTTCCCTTCCTGTGCGCAATGCATGCTTTCCAAGTTTCCAGACCATGCCCGGTTCTCTTGACCCTGCACACCTAGTGATAAGTTCCTATAGTCCTTTTACTGCCTTGTTGTCGCATAAAAGTTTCAAGGATGTCTCCAGAAAGGTAGTGAGCATTAAAGGATCCATCCCTGGTTCTAGTTGATCCTTACTACCTGAAGTGGAGGCCTCCGTGAAGCTCTTCCTAGCTTCCATGAATGTCTCCTTTGCACGTTCCAAATCAAATTTTGGTTCCTTTGTAGGAGCCTTGCAAACCCATGCACTTTATTTTGACTACTTCCCTTTATCATCACAATTTTTCGTACCACTCCTGAGCATCATGTTTACATTCAGGTCTACTTCGCGTGGCTCAGATCTCATCATCTGAAAATTCTGAGTCAGAGGGGGCTGAAGTACCCCTTTTTTGTGCAGTTGCACGATCAATGTAGGGTATTCTTTTGCCTCATGATCAAACTGAGTATAGTACAAACATGATGTCCTTGTCAGGTTTCTACAATCGTGGGCATGGTGCCCTGGCCCTCTGCAATTGTAACAAATTAGCTATTCTTGACCCCTTCCTGGTTGCATTCGACCTCGACCTTGATTGCACCCCTCAAATCCAGCACACATCATTCTGGCATTTCAGTCAAGGGCTCCCGTTTCAATTTTCACCCTATAGTTACGAGTCTCATCCATCATTAGTTCATAGCTTCTGTAGGCGCGTTCATCTTGTCCCACCGACCTACAGAAATTACAAAACAATTACTGGGACATCTACGTATACTTTTGCAATAGATGAAAATTATCTGTATTGTGTTTTCCTCCTATATGATAAACTATGCACCATCTTGCAAGTGTTGTGCTTAGTTGTGGCTTAGGTCTTAATGACATCGGCCTCCTCCTGCCAAGTAATTCGTAAAAACTAGACAATGGTCCTTGTCATGCCCCTAGCCTTTGCATTTTATGCACCATACCTCCTCGCGCGCCTCTGGCTAAGCTATCCTGTCCTATTTCAAGCTCTACATCTCAAAACGTAGATTTTGCAGTTGCGCATGGATTTTTTGAACTCCCAAACCAGGGTCTTTTATAGGGATCTCATACAATCTCATTTCCATCTCCAAAGCTTTGGCCTGGGTGGAAATTTTTTGTTGTGATAGCACTGTCCTTAAGTGCGGTGTTAGTGACGCTATAAACCACGTTTGATGTTGTCCATCTGTCAACGTCATGTTGGCTTCACAAATCATACTCTTCAGCCTTTGGTCCAAATCCCAAGGGGTCTAGCACGGGAGCATCACGATTTCGTTAAATCTAATGATTAACTATGTCTTTGACTTTGGCTTACTAAATTCTTGGTTCAACACTGTCTGGATTTATATGATTCATACATTTGGATGGTCATTCAAATGCTTGATGTACCATGTTAATGCGTGATCCTATAGCATGCTTACAAGCGTAGCCTTTTTGATATTGTCATCCACGACTCCTTGTGCTTCCCATACCGCTCTTACTATGAACCAAAATTGATTTGGATCTTCATTCCCTACTCTTTTGAATTCCAGTAGTTTGATCGCACTCGCCATACTAAACTGTGGTGGTGGCAGAGGTGGGGTGGGTGGAGATGGAGGTGAGGAGGGTGAGACAGGTGGTAGTGTAGGTGGAGGTGGTAAGCGCAGAATTCGTTGCCTTATCAGACTGACCGCACATCTCAAAGAAACTTTCCCGAGCTCCTCCTCACTTTCTTCCAAGGGGGAAATTAACGTACTAGTTTTTAATTCTTCACTACTTCTACTTCTGTAGATCTTCCCACTTCACGTAGTCCCAAACATTAATTTATTCGCATAACCTGCTTTTCACATAATAGCATCTTAATCTAAGAGTTCAAAGATTTAATATACTTACCTCACAGTCCCTTGAGGAAACATCGCTTTGCCTCACTGTAGCTAACAATTGTATCTACCATGAACTTAGTGATAAATCCTCCTATAATTTGGTCGAGCCAATGGTCCACAACGCACGCGATTTTATCTCCTGATGCTTCTAGTCTGTGCACTAATTCCGGAGTCCACATGATTGGTTTGTCAAGCCTACACCTTCCCTGACTATCTGCTAGCTTCACAATCCACTCATAGAGCTCAGAAGGAAAGCATGCAAAGAAAATTTCATGGATTTCCGTATATAAGTAGTGCTCCAACCATTGTTCCTTAGATACTCATGGGTTTTTGTTTACCTGCACCATGAACTTGTGAATCTTCTTCTTCAACCACCCTTCAATTTATTTCTTTGTTGGATTCCAGTGGCATGACATCAGACATCCCTTATGCAGATCTCGGTCCTCGCAATGAAACCATTTGTTGGCTTGTAGGGGCCTGACCTAGGTTAAGATGTGATTTAGCCAAACAAATCCTGGTACTACTGGCCCTTTCAGCAACAGTCTGCAGAGTGTGGACTAAGATCTCACCTGAAGTGGTATCGCAAGTGCTAGAACCAGGTTTCCACACCCTGGGGATGCCTGATGAGCTTTTGGCATTCTGTGGTTTGACCCTACGTGCACGTCACTACATCCATCTATTAGTCCCTCGCAACCTGTGATGCTGCCTTCCCGCAGCCCTACTCGGGGCACGATCCATATTATACCCAAGTTCCTTACTATTTAACTTGTTATTACCTAATTACTTAACTAATCTGCATCAAACTAGTGATAATTAACAGTATATACAACAATCATATAAGTGCACATGATAAAAAAAACAGTATAAATGTATTGAATGCAATATACGAGGAGATGCACATAAATTGGAATCAACTTCTATTTATTATTCTTCATTCAAGGTTACAGACTCGACACCACCTTGTGCACTCAGCTGCAAGGGTGTGTGCACTCAATTGCAGACTCTACTAGGCCTCTGCACACTTAGCTGCAGAGCCTCTTCCTACTACTATGACCCAATACACTTAGACTCTTACTCTATGCTCGAACCATTCGTATTCATCTATCTCCTTTTTCCTTCGCTAATTAGATATCTTTACAACTTAGAGCCTCGCTCTATTTATACAATCCCATGGTCCGCAGACCATGGGTAGGTCAGCATGACATTACATTACATTACAAAACTTAGGGTAGATAGCCCTATGAATCAACCTATACATCGTGCTCTACACCCACAATTCGCAGAGTTTTACAATACATCTGACCAAAACTTGGGCTTGGAGCCCCAAAACATGTTATGTGGGGATTCCATGCCCAACAGCAAACAACAAGAGTTTATTTTCTATAGTTATCATCAAACCCTAAAGACCCTCATCAAGTTGTCTACAAGGCAAGATAACTTGAAGGACTTTAGAAGATGAATATCACATCATCTTGGAGAAAGCTGAAACCCTAGAAGCATTTTTGATCTACACTACAAGAGTAGTTGAAGTATATTGAAGGAAAGAAGGAATTTTCATCATCTTCAATGTTATAAAACAAGTGAGGATCTTCTCCTTGTTCTTGAAGAAATTCATCCAAAGAAGCAAAAACTCATCCTCATCAAAAGAAACCTTTTCTATTGAAAGTTTTTTTTCATTTGGAAGAAGATCATCCAAGAGGGAGCACTAATACATCTTATTCAAACATCATCAAAGTGATCAAGTAGAAGATTTCATCTTCACTTGTCAAGTAAGTATCTTTCACTCTTTAATTAAATATGATAAATTATTTCATGTTTGCGAGGAGATATATAAGTTGGTTGGGCCATCAAAATTTCTTGCATGAAAAAGGAGGAAAGACATAGTACTCTAATAAGTTGAAGTCATCGAACATATCAAAAGGTCTCCTATGGATTCATGGAAAGGGATACTTATGAGAGATCCCCTCATATAGAAATATTGGGGACATCAAACAAATAATCTCATAAGAATACTCTTTGAAGATATGGTATACACAAAATCAAAGGTATCAAAGAATAAAAGGATATCTTCATAAACATCTCAACTGTGAGATATAGGAGGGATAATAAGAATAAAATCATCATTGATCTATAATTCACTAGTTGATGGACAAGGTAATAGATATCCATGAGGATAATAAAGGTACATGCAAAAATGTTGAAGGATCAAATGAGAAACATGATCAAAGGAAAGGAATATCCTCCTATGAAAGAATGTCATAAGGCATGAGTGACACTAGATGAAATCAACATAATATTTCCTCACATGACGTATGAGGTGGTTGACTAGAATTGAGTAACTCTAATCAGAAGCCTCTAGGAATGAAGTGTGTGAAAAGGTAGGAAGAGATCGTGAAAATATACAATGAAGGTAGAAGGAATTCAACATCCTAGGTCCAAGAATATTTGACTAAAACATCACTCGGAAGGATGTGAAGTCTCTGAAGGAAGTCAAAAAAACGTAGAGACCCTTGACACTGAAGACCTGTGGGAAATGTGTCAATATGAATGAAGGATGTTGATACTTATAGGAAGATGTCACTATGAAAGATCATCAAAAAGGTAAATCTAATTTGAAGTGTTCAACGATTATTTCTGAACTAAGATCGAGTTGGGCTTATATAGGATTGTCAAAGGGAAGATCTGTGAATGACTTCCAAGAAGACCATATGGAAGGATGTAATGTCATTTCGAGAAATACGGTAGAAATCGATATGGCATGAAGAAAATCTAGATGGAAAATCTGTTGGATTACTTTCCAACGATTTAAGGAAATGATTAAGTCATGGATAAAAGTGATGGATGATTTGTGCCCTATATATAAAAGTTCTCAAAAGTTGAAAAATCCTTAATGAAATTCATGACATAAAAGAAAAGAGCTCTTCATGCAACATTGTTTTAGGTTCTCCACATGAAGAGCTGCTATAGGTTCCTGGTTAAGACGGAGCCTCAGAATATGTTTCTTACTTGGAAGAAACACGGAAATTCCTAAGCAAGAAGCTTAAGTACATTCCTCTATGATAGGAATCATTACATTAATTTAATGGAATAAGACCTCTTAGTATAAGAAGGAGGGGTATACATGTTGTTATGTGCTTCACCTAAGAAGACAAAATGTACGATTGCACAATCCTTTGGCATCTGTTTCTCTTGTGGGATAAGATAGGGAATCCCATGAAAGAGTAGTCATGGAGGACCAATATTATTTTAGGGACTTGGGAGTCTAAGAAAAGTGTAGTGCTTATGGAGAATATCCTGAGAGCACTCGGGTGGGGTATGTGCTGAGAGAGACAATGATGAGTATGTCTATAAATCATTGGGATCACCACCATTTGGCTCAATAGCTTGTCGAGAGATGGAGCTATTAGTCAAGGCCTTTCTATATAACAATAGTGCTTGATATGATGATATACAAATGAGTTACATATCTGAATTATTCTTATGAGAATTTATTAAAATTTATAATGACTAAGAACCATTATGAATACCTCCCTAGTTAAGAAGGAGTGTTGAAAAGTGTAACTGGGTTCAATCTTCATAATGACATGTAATTGTGATGATGTAATGAAAGGAAATAAAATTGTTTTGTAAGTCTTGCTTCATGGGTTTCATAAGAAAGTGATTTTGTTTTATATGTCTCCTATTGAGAGTCTTAGGATATGTCATTAAGAATTAATGTCATGTATTAAGCGATATTCTTGAGCATATGTAAAAATTATAAGAGTTTACGTCTGTGTCTAAACAACCCTGCAATGAAAATCACGGTCCTCCTCCTCATGTCAACTTCACGTATGAATAAGAACTCATGTTGGCTCACAATTAAAGGAACACATCTCTTGAATAGATCAAGTCAGATTATTATGGAGACAAACTAATATATATAATGAGGAAGACTCTTAGCATTAGATCACATATAATCAGATTTGTCTGTGATATTTTCGCATAGCAATTACAGTGAAGAAGTTTGATATTACCCTGAAATATAGATGGGCAATCACAGTGAACATTTCGTGGATCTCTCTGAATTTCAAATGAATAGTGGAAGTCTACAAGGTCGTATCTCCACAGAAGAACAAGTTTTATCTCTATGAAATAGGGGCCATAGTCACAATGACAAGAAAAGAGTTTAATTCGATGTCATGATACATAAATTTCAGATCAATCATGAAGGGAAAATGAGGAAATGTTTAGGGCTAATCACAAAAACATGATTTTGTATGTTTGGGGAAAAGTCTTGATGCTAAAGCAGAGATACATAGTTCATATAAGGGTACATGTAAACTACAATATGGTGCTATATTGGAGACCACAACTTTTTAAAAGCTACACTACAGTGGAAATGATTTGTGCTATGCTTCAGTTCTAGCATAGTTCAATACTATACGGTGAGAAAGTATCTACACTACCTTAGAGAAAGGTTCACAGTCAGCAAAGAGATCTCAGTATCATGTCAACGAAAAAATCTCGGTAATGAAGGTATCTTGTTGCTAAGGAGGTTGAAGAGGAAGAGAATTCAGAATGAAGAAAAGAATAGAAGATTGATAGACGAGTCAACTTGTGTCTTGGTCTTGGCATTTTGTCAATTTGAATCTCTATAAGAAGAATTTTTGTGGCTTTTCCTCTCAAAGAGTGAGAGGTTTTGGCCCTGGCTTATAGCCTACATGTTCTATCTCTTGTGTATTTATGTTCGTGCATTCATCACTATTTCATGAATAAGAACTCTAATAACTATTGTCAAGAAGAAGCTAATATAAAGAAGTAAACACATTCACAAGAAGTCACTAATGGAAGAGAAATCAACTAACACTAAAGCCCTATATTTCTCAATACAAAAAATTCTCTGGAAGCCCTAAAACAACTTAGGTTGAGTTACTAGTCCTTGAGCCTAGTTTGGAAAAACACTCCAGAGCACCTATTGGGCTGAGTTATTAGTACGGTAGTTGTGTTGGAAAAACACTTTGGAGCCTTGGAACGTTGTGTGTTGAGTTACTAGTTCTTGGAGCCCTAGAAAACTTTGGTAGAGACAAATTTGGTTGGTGTTAGTGATGTCTAGCTATGAGTTGGAATAACTGGTTAAGGGTTGAGGTGGTTTGGCCTCTAGCATCCTTGGTTTCATTTTTGTTTGGTTTATTCCATGAGATCCCACATTCACACTTAGAATATGCCATGGGGGTGATTGCATGAAAAAGAGATTTGTTTTAGCCCAATATATGGTCAGGTGGTGCATGGAAGTCCTTGAATTGATTGGGTTTTTCATATGATAATAATAAATTTTTTCCTACTGTATTCTATGAGTATTTATATTTGTTATTATATAGCCTTGATTTTTGTTTTATCATAGTTATTATTTTGGTAATATGTTAGTTATAAGCATCGTTCCATAACATGTTATAAATATGGCTCTTGAAATGCCTTGATTATTTCATGAAAGTTTATTGAGTGAGTGATCTAATAAATGTTATTGCAACTATTATGAGAGGGAATTAGACCTTCATGAAGATTCTTAGATAAGTATCAGACCACTATGTTTAGATATACATTCATGACTTATAGATTACATGTTCTCAATATCTTTGATGAAATCCCTATCATGGTTAGCACTGGTTAGGTCAAGTGTTTAAATAATTTTGGTATGGATTATTTTCTCTTGATATAATTTAACACTCTAGAAAGTTTTATTTAGTTCTTGGAAGTGTTCTCGAGACAAGGAATTAAAATGTGGGCCAGAATTTGGGACTGCATGCTCATAATTGGTCGTTTTGGAATATATTCGCATCCCTTCTGGCTTATGCATGCAACTAGAGACCTATAGCCACATGGAGGCCTTGTCATGCATATGAATTTGGGTCCAGGTCATTGAGAAGGAACTCCAACTTGAGGTTTGGGCACCTGGAGTTATTATATATCTCCTCAGCTCTTGTAGCTCCTTAGGAAGGCTAGTAAAGTTCTAGATTGTCCACTCCACTTCCTTAATTTGATCTAGGAGTTTGACTAATGGCATATTAGCCCTAATATCATGTTTACCCTAGAAGGCTAGTGAAATTGAGTAATGGTGGGAGGGAAGGTTACATAAACTATTTTTTAGTGTAAATGGTAGTTTAAGGGTGAATAATCTCTTTTTCGATGAATGCATGTGGAAGTTAAATATGAAGCAGAGCCACCTTGTTCACCTATAGCAACTTCATCCCATTAGTCTACCAATCATGAATTAGATCTTTGATGCACTAGTAACACGTTTTACCCATCACTTGCTAAATCTCGTTCATGCCTATTTTTTATTTGGAGTAGAATTTGTGTCATGACTCCTTGACCATTATCAATAAGATCCATACAGTGATCACATAATAATTTTTATGGGTGGTTCAATGTATGAAACAAGTACATATAGCATTGATGTGTCTTCAAAGTCGGGAAATGTATGAATGATTGTTATTTGAAGGAGTGCTCTATTCTCTTGGTAAAATTTGGTGTTCTGAGCCAATGATAATGACAAGGGCATCCAATACCATAGTCAATTGGTTGCACATCTTTCAAGGTAGTCCATCATAATTCCAATATTGGAGGAAGGTTTTCCCTCACTTGAATATAAAATTTGAGATCAAAGAGGGGTTTTAGTCTAGGTCAGCAAAATGAGAAAAATGGAAGAAAATTTTGGATAATGACTCTAATTTTCTTTAGTTGATATGATTCTTATAGTGATTATCACTTGTGTACATAAACATCGGAGTATCCAAGAAAAAAACCACCATTGAACAATGACTACATGAGATGTTGTGATGAATATGCTAATGGAGATCACAAGAGAACTTAAAAGTAACACATTAAATGTTTACATTTAGCTTTGTGTATTTATTTGTAGTGGATTGGAGACTGACCCCTTCTAAATGCATTATCTTCCATTGATATTTTTTGGATATGGTTGAGAATACTCCAACCCACTTCTAAATCAATTGTGATTAGTAGGACACCCTCATCCATACAATTGTGACAAACAGATGAGGAAACTTATAGGAACATTCGTTTATTAGATCAACAATTTTAGGAATAAGTTATTTCTTTGTTTAGGGGATGGTTGGCTATTTGGATACGACATGGTAAAAAAAGTATTCCCTAAAGGGAGTGCTCCACACCTTGTGCTCATTGATAGAAGTGACAATATCTCAAGATACATAGCTCCACACGTGATTAACAATTCACAGATTTTGTTAGTGAAAGAAGAGGAAGACCTAAAAAATTCTTTGTCCACATGAAACTATGGGGTGTCCATGTCCAAAGGTCTACATGTGCTACTGTAATGGACTACTTATAACTTGTATGTCCTATAAGAAGAAGAAGCACCACCTGTTCACTGAAAACTGCTTGTCATCATTATCAAAGAGTCAATATAACTCCCATCCTTATACAAACATATGGGCTCCTAATATCTAGATATTCATATTAAAGTTAAGCTACAAAGACCACTAAGAACAATGAAATGGATCAATATTTACTAGGTGAAGGCATCTATTGAAGCAGACTACTCCATATTTTATGTCATTCATGAATAATAAATAAATAAATCCAAACATAAAGTCCATCTTTTATACATAAGAATACCAAATTTTCAGAAACATTTTTAGGGTGAAGGAAATAACATGCAAAATGCACTAAATCCAAATCACCAGTATCATCACACTAAAAATGTTGATTTAATTTGGTTTAAACAGAAAATAGTGCTTAAATGCACAGGAACATGTGTGTGAGATAGAGAGAGGAAGATAAATAACTTGATGGCCTTGAATCATGACAGAGCCCTTCCCTTCATATCATAAAAGGAAACTTTCATTTGAATCAAGATTATCTAGTATCAACAATTTATATTAACAATAACTCTACACTTAAGAAAAGGTGTCATGGCTAATGTTTCAGCCTTATTTGACTACACCTATTCACCCTGGATAGGATCAAAAGAATGAAATGGATGAAATTTCAGCATCTTTACGTATTTACGATACTTTAAGGAATTCAACCTTGAAAAATATTTTGTGTCTCAAAATAGAACCTCTAATTTTCACAAACTATTCCATAGACCAATTGCATTTAGCACAATGCAATTTTTGTAGACCTAGATGAAATAACAACATTAGAATATGTATAATAACTTTCTTTTCTATTTTCTAAAACAGGGGTATCTGAATCCTATTTGGAGCTAGTGGTATCTATTGACGGTTGATCTCTACTATTTGTAATTTCTTGTGTGGGTTCTGAAATGGACTTAACATGTGCGTTTGTTAGGTAACACCCTCTAGGATATGGAGCCACTGGTATCTCTACAATGAAGAAGCTCACAAAATATAAGGAAGAATTATCATTGGATGATTAAACTTGTATGTCAATCCAAACCTAAATATACCATAGTGGTTGTAATAGGTTCATTTTGGTTGTGCCTTAATAATGCACAACACAAAAGTACAAAAGTGCACAGTAAGCAACATGAATTTATAAAAATTCTCTAGGAACTACATGACGCTTCTAAAAATATTTCATTCCTTTCCAAACATGAGTTCTTTGAGATCAAATAAATGATGTGTTTATATATAGCCATAAGCTCAAAATACATTCAATACAGATACAAAATCAAAGAGTAAATAAAGACTTGTCAAAATATTAAAAAGTTACAGGTTGCAAGAGAAGTCAAATTGGACTAAGCACACAGGTAGATGGTTATGAAACATTTTTCTAAGGGAGCTGATATCTAAAAGAAAAATAAAATTTACAATGCCATGTTTTTATGTGCAACACACAAAAGAGATATGCATTGAAACTTTATATTTAGAACCCAATAAGTTTTTATGGTATCGATGTCTTTGTTCTCGTAAAGCACTTGTCACTTGGTCAATTTTTATGGAGGAAATGATAGCACATTATGAGGATACAAAGAGAAACACCTTCTTTAGAAAATTGTTATATCTAAAAAAAAATGGTTCAATGGCGAAGCACATTCAGGACCTCCAAAAATTGATTATAAGGGTAAATGATATTCTAGAGGAACATAGGATTGATGTGTTCATAGGGACTTTAAAGGATAACATTCAACATGACGTTCACCTTTGGGAACCTGATTCATTGGAGAACGCATTCAGGGTGGCAAAAAAAGTTGAAATAAAAATTATGGCAACAAGGAAGTCTACCATTCACAACTATAAATATGGAATTGTTGATCTCCTATCCTTCCACAACCTACAAGGTTGACACCACAAAAATATTATGAAAAAATAGGAAAATGGCTTTATTATAGTTGTGATAGAAAATACACTAAGGTCATAAGTGTGCTGAGAATAAATTATTTTACATAGATTGTGAAGAGGAGGAAGTAAAGAAACAAGAAACATCAAAAGAAGAGGATATACACTAGGAACCAACCCTAGAGAAATAAGAAATGATCAAATGTGGTCTATGTATCCTTCATTCTTCATTATTTGAGTGGATCCATTTTGATATATGTTTTGATGTTTTTTTTTGGTTATGTATGTTATGTATATGTATGTAAGTATCACATTGAGCTATGCTGTAAAGAACCAATAAGCGGTATGGTGGTCATGGTACGTTGGTTAAGTTTTTAGCAAATGGATATTATATAAATGTTGCATCAAGTTGTGTTATAAAGCTCCAAACGTAGCATGTGTTTTTCTAGTTTATAAGTATCATTGAACACTAAGGACAATGTTCTCCCAAGGGGCAGGGGTTTGTAACAAACACTTGTTTATTTTCTATGTAAATATAAAAATAATAACCAAGGACATGGGACATATATTCCTAGCTGAATTTTGGGCAAAACATAGCGATGGGGATCAATGTTGATTAATAAATAGTTATCGAAATTGGAAAAATATCTACAAAAGGAAATGAGGCATTAATTGGAATTTTAGTTATGAAATAATGGAAAATAGGAGGAAAGGGAGATGAAAGGTCACAATTTTTCTTTGAGGAAAATTGAAGGAAAAATGAATGGAAATGAAGAAAATAGAGGCCTCAATGATAAAGAGGCATTTGAGGATCAGTTCACAATTTTTGGTAGTTATATGGTGGAGCTCTCTCTCTACTCTCTCATTCTCTCACATTCTTGCACACTTAGAGTTTTCTTGGAGAACTCTTGTAGCATTTTGGCATAGTTTGGATTTGGAAAGAAGGCTAAGTAAAGTAGGAAAGATCAATGGAATAGGCAGATAAACAACTACAAATGGATTTATTTGTAGGTAACAAGTTTCATTTATGATTTCCTTGATGCATGGTAGATTTCTATGATTGTTTGGTTATGATGCATCATTGGCATGGAGGATTTCCTAGATTGACAATGGTTTTTGCCTTGCCTTTCCATTTCCTAGATAGCCATGGTGTTGTGCATTTTCCATTTGATTGGAACATTTTGAAAAGTGTAACTAGATTCGGTCTTCATAATGACATGTAATTGCGAATATGTAATAGAAGGAAACAAAATTGTTTTTGTAAGCCTTGCTTCATGTGCTTCATGAGAAAGTGATTTTATTTTAGATGGGTCCCATTGAGAGCCTTACAAGTTGTCATTAAGAATTATTTTCATGTATGAAGGGCTCTTATTGAGCATATCTAAAAAGTATATGAGTCTTCGTCTATGTCTAGATAGCCCTCCAATGACAAGCACAGTGCTCCTCCTCATCTCAGCTTCAAGTAAGAATAAGAACTTATGTTGGATCATAGTTGAAGGGACACATATCTTTAATAGATCATGTTAGCTTATTATGGAGACAAACTACTATATATACCCAGGAAGGTTCTTCACATTAGGACATAGAAAATCAGATCTATCTCTAAGATGTTCACATAACAATTACAATGAAGAAGATCAATCTTACTCTGAAATAAGGATGGGAAATCACAGTCAATAGTTTGTGCATCTCTCTAAAATTTCAGATGAATAGTGGTGGTCATGAAGGTCAGATCTCCACATAAAAACAAGTTTGATCTCTCCAAAATTTGGGTCACAGTCACAATTACAAGAAACGAGTCTAGTTCAATGTCAAGATATATAACGAACTCGGATCAGTGAAGAAGGAATAACGAGGAAATGTTTAGTGTTTTCCACAGAAACATGAGTTCGTATGTCTGTGGAAAAGTATCGGTGCTAAAGCAGAGATACACAGTTCAGATAAGGGTACATATAAACTACAATACATTTCTATATCAGAGAGTAGAGCTTGGTAAAGGCTACAGTACATTGGAAATGATTTATGCTATGCTTTGGTGCTAGTATAGTTCCATATTATACAGTGAGAAAGTCTTTACACTACCATCGACAAAGGGTCATAGTCACCAAAGAGATCTCAGTGTCATTTTAGTGACAAAGTCTCGATAACGATGGTATCTCATTGCTAAGGAGTTCGAAGAGGAAGAGAAGTAAGAATGAAGAAAATAACATAAGATTGACAGTTGAGTGAACTTGTGTCTTCGTATTGGAAGGACTAATAGGTCAAGGGTCTTGGTCTTGGAATTCGTCAATTGGAATCTTTATAAGAAGAATTTGTGTGGGTTTTCCTCTCAAAGAGTGAGATGTTTTATCCCTAGATTATAGCCTACGTGATGTGTCTCTTGTGTATTTCTATTCATGCATTGGTTAATGTTTGATGAAGAAGAACTCTTATAATCTAATGTCAATAATATCATAATCTAAAGAAGTAAAAATCATTCACATGTAGTCACTAATGGAAGAGAAATAAACTAACAATAATTCCCTAGATTTCTCAACATGGTATCAGAGCAAAGGTGTTGAAGTCAGGGAAGGGCATCTAATCAAAGAGACATTCGACGATCATGTTTCAAGGAAGGTATCAAAGCAAGTTGAAGGCTATCAAATCAAAAGTTCAAGATCTACATTGAAGAATCAAACCCTATATCGAAGAGGTAGTTTGGAAACAACAAGAGTTTTTTTATATAGTTATCATCAAACCATAAAGACCGTCATCAAGTTGTATACAAGGCAAGATAGCCCAAAGGAAATTAAAAGATGAAGAGCACATCATCTTCGAGAAATTTGAAACCCTAGAAACATTTCTGATCTACACTACAAGAGAAGTTGAAGTATATGGAAGGAAAGAAGGCATTTTCATCATCTTCGAGGTTATAAAACAAGCGAGGATCTTCTCCTTGTTCTTGAAGAAGTTCATCCAAAGAAGCAAAAAAACATCCTCATCAAAAGAAACAACCTTCGCTATTGAAGAAATTTTTTGTTTTCTCATTTGGACGAAGATCATCCAAGAGGGAGAACTAATACATCTTCTTCAACCATCATTAAAGGCATCAAGTAGAAGATTTCATCTTCACTTTTCGAGTAAGTATCTTTCACTATTTAATTAAATTTGGTAAAATGACTTCATGTTTGCAAGGAGATCTATAAGCTGGTTGGGTCATCAAAATTCCTTGCATGAAAAAGGAGGATAGGCATAGTCCTCTAAGAATTTCAAGTCATTGAACATATCAAAAGGTCTCTTATGGATTAATGGAAATAGATACTTATGAAAGATCCCCTCATATAGCAATATTGGAGACATCAAACAGATAATCTCTTAAGCATAATCTTTGAAGACGCGGTCTACACAAAATCAAAGGAATCAAAGAATGAAAGCATATCTTCATAAATATCTCAATTGTGAGATATAGGAGAGATGATAAGAATAAAATCATCATTGATCTATAATTCACTAGTTGATGGACAAGGCAACATATATCCATGAGGATAATAAAGGTACTTGCAAAAAGGTTGAAGCATTAAATGAGAAGTGTGATCGAAGGAAAGGAATCTCCTCCTATGAAAGAATGTTAGAAGGCATGAGTCACAGTAGATGAGATTAACATAATAAGTCCTCACATGACATATGAAATGGTTGACTACAATTGAGTTACTCTAATCAGAATCCCCTGGGAATGAAGTGTGTGAAAAGGTAGGAAGAGATCGTGATAATATGTAATGAAGGTAGAAGGAATTCAGCATCCGTGGTCCAAGAATATTTGACTAGAACATATCCTGGAAGGACGTGAAGACTCTAAAGGAAGTTGAAAAAACATAGAGACCCTTGACACTAAAGACCTGTGGGAAATGTGTCAATATGAATGAAGGATGTTGATACTTACAGGAAGATGTCATGGTGAAATATCATCACAAGGGTGAATCTGATTTGAAGTGTACATTGATTATTTCTGAACTAAGATTTGGTCGGGCTTATGTAGGATTTTCAAAGGGAAGATCTGTGAATGACTTCCAACAAGACCATATAGAAGGATGTAATGTCCTTCCAAGAAATATGGTATGAAATCGATATGACATGAAGCAAATCCAGATGAACAATTTGATGGATCACTTTTTGATGATTTAAGGACATGATTAACTCATGGATAAAAGTGATGGATGATTTGTGCCATATATATAGAAGTTCTCAAAAGTTGAAAACTCCTTAAAGAAATTCATGACATCAAAGAAAAGAGTTCCTCATATAGATGATTGTTTTAGGATCTCCACATGAAGAGCTACTATAGGTTCCTAGTTAAGAGGGAACCTGAGAAGAAGTTTCTTACTTGGAAGAAACTCGGAAATTCCTAAGGAGGAAGCTTAAGTACATTCCTCTATGATAGGAATGATTATATTAATTTAATGGAATAAGCGCTCGTGGTATAAGAAGGAGAGATATACATGTTCTTATGTGCTTCACCTTAGAAGAAAAATGTATGATTGTGTAATCATTTGGCATCCAATGCTCTTGTGGGATAAGATAGGGAATCCCATGAAAGAGTAGTCATGGAGGACCAATATTATTTTAGGGACTGGGGAGTCCAAGAAAGGAATAGTCCGTATGGAGCATATCTCAAGAGCACTCGCGTGGGGTATGTTCTGAGAGAGACAATGATGAGTATGTCTATAAATCATTGGTCTCGCCATCATTGGGCTCAATATCATGTGGAGAGATGGAGCTATTACTAAAGGCCTTTATATATAACAATGTTGGTTTATATGATGTTATACAAATGAGTTACAAATCTGAATTCTTCTTATGACAAATTATTCAAATTGATAATGACCCAGTGCCATTATGAATACCTCCCTAGTTAAGAGGGAGTATTGAAAAGTGTAACTAGGTTCGGTCTTCATAATGACATGTAATTGTGATGATATAATAAAAGGAAATAAAATTATTTTGTAAGCCCTGCTTCATGGATTTCATGAGCAAGTGATTTTATTTTATATGGCTCCCATTGAGAGCCTTAGGAACTATCATTAAGAATTAGTTTCATGTATGAAGGGATCTTCTTGAGCATATGTAAACATTATATGAGTCTATATCTATGACTAAATAACCGTGCAATGAAAATCACAGTCCTCCTCCTCATGTCAACTTCAAGTATGAATAATAACTTGTGTTGGCTCATAGTTAAAGGGACACATCTCTTGAATAGGTCATTTCGGATTATTATGGAGATAAACTACTATATATACTGAGGAAGACTCTTCGCATTATATCACATTAAATCAGATTTGTCTCTGATATTTTCGCATAGAAATTACAATGAAGAAGTTTGATATTACTTTGAAATATGGATGGGCAATCACAAAAAACATTTCATGGATCTCTTTGAAGTTTCAGATGAATAATGGAAGTCTTCAAGGTTGTATCTCCATAGAAGAACAAGTTTTATCTCTCTAAAATACAGGCCACAGTCATAGTGACAAGAAAGGAGTTTACTTCAATGTCAAGATACATAAGGAATTTAGATCAATGATGAAGGAAAATGAAGAAATGTTTAGGGCTTATCATAGAAACATGAGTTTGTATGTCTGAGGAAAAGTCTTTGTGCTAAAGTAGAGATACACAACTCATATACGGGTACATGTAAGCTATTAGTGTTGGTATCTTCATCCCTCCATTAGTGATGAAATTCTCTTGTGGCATTGCATGCTAGGTGCCTCATTTGATCAGCTGCATTCCATTAGGATCATGGATCATCTAATGGTAGAGGTATATTATACATTTTCCCTCATGTTCTTTACCTGTTGGCCTATTTTCATTCATCTAAATCACCTGCAGTCATTTTTCTCTTTAAATCTGCGAAAGTCATTTTTAGGGTTTTAGGTCTCATTAGGTCTAGTGTTTCATCAATAAGATCTTGTCAACACTCAATAATAGTCATCAGGTGCATGAGGAGGTCAAATAAAGTATCAGCAACAAAAATTACCATAATCACATGCTCAATGATTGATTTTTTCCTCAAAACCTTGTTTTGAGGAAAAACAGAGTTTTTTATGTTTCATGTACTAAATTTCATGTAATTTCATTTTCTCTATATGTAATAATGTTGGAAGCAACCCTGGTCACTTTCCTAAGCCTCTGCTACTTCATTTCCTGCAAAAGAAACAAAATGCCAAAGTATTCAATCCATCGAAGGCAAAAAGTAAAGCAATCTGCCCAAAAACAGAGTTTTTAAAGCAAGTGAAAATCAAACATTAGAAAAGTGGGTTTTCATATGTCAAAATTTAAAGCCATTTCTATATAAATTATATTCATATCAAAGAGGTTCATTTGCATGCCACAAGTGAAGGAGAGCAAGTGTATTTGTGTTTCAAAAGCCAAGAGAGCATTTTTTGGCCAAATCAAGGAAAATCGCACGCGTGACACACCTGGGTTGGGGCGTGGCAGACAGAGCCAGCGCAGTGCACCAAGCACTAGTTCACAGTGTAATTTTACAAGGGGTGCAGCGTGCAGAGAAAGTGCGATGCACCTGTGAGGTGGCATGGCACACAGGTCTACAAGGCCCGAAAATGCTCACAGCTTCCTCCAAACTCTCAAAATTGCTAAATTCTCCATTGTCCAAGTAAATTGATGCTCCCTCATGATCAATGAATGAGTTTGTCTTAGTATTCTTGGTGATTTAATACAGAAATACTGAAACCATAGTTCCTTGCAGTTTGATGAAAAACCATTGCATAGGGTTTACAAATTGTATTTTTTGTTGCTAAACTTACTCCTCTCATTTTCACTCCCTCACTTCATTTCCTCTCTCCCTTTTCATCCATATTTCCCATTCCATATTCCCCATATCCCTAAACTACTAACCCTAGTAAAATATCTCCAAACCATAATTGTTATTCCCAAACCCCTAAAAATCATCGCTTTAACCCTTCCATTCCCAAAAAACCTATCAGCAACATTCCCAACCTCTTATACAAAATCCCTACACCTTTCCCCCACAGTCCCTTATACATTCATATCTATGGCAGAAAAAACCTATTTACAACATAAAATCTCTTCATACTCATCTTAGAAAACTCAAACATTGGCAAACATGGAGTTAGATTCTTTCTATGATAGCAATAAGGAAACAGACAATGATTCTTCTAGAGAAATGCATGCACCAAGGAGGCCTCATAAGAGTGGAAAACATAACTGTGAGGAGCCTACTTCACTTGTTGAGTTGTTGGCTTGTCCTCTTGCTGTCACATGCTTCCAACGTCATTCTTATTTTCAATTTTTTGAGATGGTGGCAAGAGTTAAATACCACAATGAGCTGGCCAGACTATTTGTGCTCCATCTTCATAATGGCCAAGTCACTTTTGCAGGTGTAACATTCACCTTGACACCTGAGACTATTGCTCAAGCGACTGAGATTCGAAATGTAGGTGAGCAATGGAATAAGGGGCAATTTGGTGACAGAGATCATATGAGCCTTACATCAAGGCTAGTTTTGATAAGCAAATTGGCAGAGTCTTCCCTTTCAGGTACCTTCAGGACACATATGCACCCTTGATGAAACTCATAATTAAATATTTTAGCTGTGAGGGCAGATTTTCTCATGTGTATGCTTACCACATCAGACTGTTGATGCACTTGACTAGGGTGAGAATGATGAATCTCCCCTATTTTATTTGCCAGAATATTGAGAAGATGACCACCTTGGTTCAAAGGAAGCCTCCTCATCAACAGTATAACAACGTCTATCACTTTTCACTCATCAAAATTATGGTCTTGCATCAGCTTGGTTTATTGAATATCTCATGAGAGGATTTCATTGCACATGAGGTCTTTACAGGACCTCAAATACCCCCATCATTTTTTCATGAGGCAAGCGAGCCTTCACATCAACAAGAGGTGCATGAGACATAGACCACCAGTGTGCCAGTGTTTGTTACATACCAGAATGACACAAGGAGATTGTTTGCAATAGCAAAACAAGTATTATCCCCACTCGGGGTGGAAGGGATCTCATTTCCTTCAACAAAAAGGAAGGTAAAGGACAAGGGTAAGCAACCATTACATGATGAGGGGCCTTTAGGAGGACAAGAGACAAATTTTATTCTTATTCAGGATGATGACACCAATTTGGGCTCCCAAAGCTCAAAACTCAAGGAGATTATTCAGGAACAACAAGCTGACATTCATGATTTGTCTCTCAACCTGGAAAGAGCCAAATGGGTAATCAAATATCTAGAAAAAAGAAACAAATAGCTAGAGGATCAGCAAACCATCATGGAGCTACAAACCATACAAGAAAACCAGCAAGTTGCCAGGAGGAGGAAAATCAAGCTGACACCACTTGAACAAGAAATTGATGTTGATCATGAATCTTTTATTGAGAGGACAAATATGCACTTGGAAAAGAAGGTATAGAAGTCAAAAGGGAGAAAAATATGTTGAAGCACATGGCCTACCACTACCTGGCGAGAAACAAGGTGTGCAAAACAAGAATCAGAATTTTGAAGGCCAAGTTGAAAAAGGCATCAAGGAAGAGAAAAGAGAAAGATAGACTCCAGATCTTCATTGAGGGTTCCTTAGCCCAACACAACACTTGATGATAGACATTCAGTCCAAATTTCAAGAAATTTGGGAAACTTTTTGCAAATTTTTAAATTTTGGCCTAAAAAACAGGTTTTTCTGTTTGGTGCATTGCGCCACCTGGCGCGTGCTTTTGCTAGAGACCTCATTTTGAGGAAAACTCGGCATTTTTGTATTCCTCATGGAAAAATATGAATTCTCTCACATGGCTAAGAAATTTTGACAGGTGTAAAAAACAACTCAAAAATGACCTTTCTGCCCCATTTTGGCCACACAGAACGTAGCGCTGGGAGCACTCATTTTTGGAGGGGAAAATGGAGGCAAAATTCAAAAATTCCACTTGTTCTAGAAAGTAGATAGGTATACCTTTCCAACAAGCCCCCCTTAGAGAAAATTCAATGCAATAGAGGGACTCCAAAAGAATCTCCAAAGTAGCATGGCACACAAGATCACGAGCGCGGCGCACAGGATGAAATTTTGTCATTTTGGTCAAAAAACTCCGTTTTTTTGCCTAGTTTCTTCACAGTTTGACTTCTCTCTTTCTAATAGTCAAACTCGTGATGTAATTTGGTGTGAATTTATAGATTTTTATGTAAATATGTTAAATTTTCACTCATAGAGGTAGATTCATCCATGAAAAGGTAGTTTGCAATAGAATGAATCAGTTCCCTAGTTTTTAGAGGTAAGATGTTCCACTTCCTACTTTTTAGTTCTCAGTTTAGACTTTGTTGGAACAGCTCCTAAAGTTATGAGCTTGACCCCTAGAGGCTAGTATAAGTTGATGGTTGCCTATATCTTGTAATTTTTTAGTTAGTGGAAAAGGTTGGACTTTTGTGAAAGCTTTGAGCAGCATTGTACATTCATCTTTGCAATTTGGGAAAGGAATAGACGAGGGTTTGCAACACTTTATGGGATTCTTGTGGCAACTTTTTTTTGTATTGTTTTTCCTAAGGATCTTGGGTGGAACCCTAGCAGACTGAAAGTTGTCTAAATCAAGAAACATACACACACACAGCCATTACGCTAGAAAAAAGCTATTTCTAAGGTTAGAAGGACATACCTGAGGTCCTACATTTGGGTAGTTACTCAAGGGTGCAAACCCTTCTTCACGTCCCTTCCACTCCTTTGCCCTGCAAAAACAACAATTCCAAGGAATGTAGTAGTATATGGACAAAGATTTACATAAAAAATGATCTTTATGTTATATAAGAAAGGAGTTAGTTACAAACTTCTAGACATCCATTCATACATGAAATTCAAATATGAACATCATTAACATAAAGGAAGAAGCATTTCGGGAACAAGACGTGTTTCTTTATTAGACAAATAGAATAGTATGAAAAAAGAGCAATATCACCTGAACCACTTCTGCAGGCTCAAAGCTCAGCCTCCTTCTGGATCCGTCCCACCTCACGCCTCTAGTAGGTCACCTTCCAATACTCACTCCAAGGTGTCATGACTAAGGGATGAACATAAAATCACAAGGAAACAAGGGTTTCCTGTACAATATGGGGGAAGTGCAGAAGGCACAAGGGTCTTCAGACCTGATCAGGGGGAAAAAACTCAATATAATAACCTTGCTCTATACTCTCTCCTCCCTTAGGCCTTCCCTTTGATGTCTTTTTATACCAATTTCCAAAGTAGTTTTTTAGTTAGGAATTGGTTGGGGACAGTTGAGGCCATGGGCACTAATAGGTGATCAACAGGTAAAACCCGCGATCTCCTCCCGAAAATAAGGAGTTTTATATTTTTTTAAGTGTTTTAATACATATACGCGGGTTGGGTATGTATGAACCCGCGTATACACGCGTTTAACTCAGGGAAATGTCGTGTACAGGGAATAAAACACTGTTTTTTAGATGTTGGACCAGGTCTGGAAGGAGGGGTTGCCCTAGGCCATGGGTGCAGCATCACAAACCATAATGGTGAGATTTGGAGCTATAACATCCATGTCCGAGTCAAATCCATCAGGTAATTTGATCAAGGCTAAGTCTGGCGGTGGTCTAAGATTTTGAGGAATAGCATTGTACACATTATTAAATCTGGCACAGTAATCTTGGACACTTTCTTATGGACCTCTTTTCAAGCTTTCATATTCTGATAGGATGTGTAATGGGTCCTTTTTCTTTTCCCATCTATTCATGAACACATGATAAAGGGCATCTGAGTTAGCAATGGTATTTGGAGGGAGTGCCCTAAACAAGGTCCTTACATCACCAGTTAAGCTCTGGATGAAAATTTTCATCCTGACATCATCATCATCAATTTCATAGTTTTCAAAATAGTCTGTCATCTTCTTAGTATGTTGTTGAGATGTATAGGTTCCAGTACCATCGAAATAGGTGATTTTGCTTTGATAGTCTTGGGGCATAGCCCCTGGATTTGCAAGTAACTGCAAGGGAGCATATCAATTTGCCATATTAGCAGGTAAAAATGGGACAGCTAGAAGCACAAGGATAATAGCTGAGATAAGTGTTGTGGATGGAGGAGTGGAAAAGAGGTTTTGGAGTGATGATGGTGGACTTGAAAAAACAACAGAGATAGGGGAAAGGACTAGTGATTTTCCAACAGTAAGCTCAGTTTGGATGGAGTTTCTCTGAGGTGTATTAAGGTTTAACTCAGCAGAATTTTCTTGGTTTTCTTGGATCCTAAGGCGCTTAGGGATTAAATTAGGATTGTTAAAGATAGCTAGAGGATTTGGGTCTGGGTTTGACCTAATATACCGAACTTTATTCTTTGGAGCCAACTTCCAAAAATATATTGTTGGTATTTTCTGGGAATATTTGGAGGATACAAGTTTTGACAATATCTTGAAGGAAGATCTTGAAATATAGGAGTTGGGCTTTCCTTCAAGTATGTTTGAAACAAGGATGGCCAAACAAATCTTTGAGACAACTGTTTAAAATCTAAAGCTAGACTTGAGTTAGACTGAAGTAGCTTTTATTTACTCTTGTGATTGCATAGCGAAGACAATTTCAAAGGCTGCCTGGCTAACTTCAGGCTCCATCTGTAGTTTTAGAGTTTAGACAGCAGTAACAAACATTCATTGACTTCTCCAGCGGAGTCACCAATGATCTTATCACTCAGGTTATTCCCCAAAACTTGTGAGAAAAGGGAATACGGCCGAGGTAACCACTAACCAATCTTTTAAATGCAATTTCTAGGCAAAGTGCATCCAAAGAGGGCTCTCTCTTTGTATTTTAGCTTTGTTTTGAGGTATTTTAGGCTAGTTATGATGTGCAGGGTTTGGTTTTAAGTTTGTTATTTGACCAAAATGTAGATAAAAAGAAAAATCAGAATTACCTTGGTAAAACTTCCAGCATGCTTTTGCCACCATTGGTCTATTGGCAACTAATGTCTTTGTATTTTTATTAGTGTTTCATCAGCTTCAGTATACTTGTAGAAGTTGGGTTGGACTTCAAAAAGATGATTTATTTCATGTTCAATATAGAACAAATTTTCCAATTTGTCATATAAGCTCTGTCCAGAGGGAGGTCTCGTGTCTTCTAAAGTGCTTGATGATGCTGTGATCTGATTGGCAACATATGTGTTTACCCTGTGAGCATATTGTTCATGTGTTAACAATCTTTGATTGCTGGTTAATAAACTGGGTAGACCCTTCTGCTGCAAGACTGTAAACTTCTCTGTGAAGGCATTTATCTCCATCTGCATTTCTTGGCACTTCCTTTCCAAATTCTCTATAAAATTCCTCATAGTTAGCACCTTTTTCACTGTCAAAATGGTGCCTTTTCTATCCCTGATCTCCAAAGCTGCTAACTGTTCTCTGGTATGAGTATTCAAAAAATGGATCAGTCTATTGGCCTGGTCAAGCATGTTTCCCAATGATGCCCTGGCCCTTTGAATTTCCACTTGGGCCCTTTCTATCAATTCTATTTTTTCATGGATCGTTTGAATTGATTGCCATTGGTCAGTGATAGACTGGCCAATTTTGGTCCACAAAATTGTTTTAATGTCTTCCAGAGGTTTATGCAGCGTGAGATCCTTCTCCAAGGATTTCACCTTATTCTCCAAGGCCTTTACCTCTCTGGTTTTCTCTGCCACTGTTATCTTAGATTTGTCATAGCTTACCTCTAGTTTGGCCAATTTTTCTTATGCCTCTTTAAGCTTTGACATTTGGACCTCCAGCTCTTTTACTGCTTTCATCAATTCTTCCATGCCCATGCTGGTATCTAGCCCTGTTGTTGCTGCTGAAGCTAAGGTACCTGTTGTTGATGTTGGGATAGTAGGAGGGACTGCTGTTGTAACTGTGGTGGGAGCCGTGGTACCTGTTGGAACTATTTCAGGTGGCTGGGAGGTCGAATCTCCCTACTTCTCTTTAATTTCTTTCTGCAATGCCTGCTATGTTTATGCTAATCTCTCATTCATCCTTATTAGTAAACTTACCATTTCCTCCTCTTCTTTCTGTTGTGCAACTTCTGAAGTTTGTGGATGCATTGTAATTCATAGCTTTAATTTCTTTTTGAGGGCTGCAATGTCCTCCTCCTTCTTCTTTATTAGTGCTTTGATGCCCTTTGCGTCCTTAGGATTATGCCCGAGGTCGATGATAATTTCTTCTAAGGACTTAATCCTCTTGTCCTTAGCTAAGTAGGAAGCCTTTTCCAATTCTAATTGGGAAGAGGTATTGTGTAATGAATTTTGCAGTTTGTGAGTGATCAATGCCTTATCTGCCAAGGTGGAGTACACTGACTGGGGATATCTTTAGAGAAAAATTCCAGATTGCTTCCAATATAATTAACAGTTGACTTTGGTTGTTGTGTCTTGGGCTTGAAATGACTGAGGATCATTTTCTTTTCCTGAATATCATAAGCAGCCATTAGCCTTTGCTGACTGGTGGGTGTTGTCCTTATTAGATGATTATAAAGTTGCATCCTTACTCGATCATTTCTTTCTTTTATTTCAGAGAAAATTTTCTAGATATCTAAGCTTTGTTTGATTTGAAGCCTGGTGGATGAAACTTCCATGCTATGTTGCCTCTCTAGTTCTTGCTGGAATGAGCTAGTTGATGTGCCAGGTAATGGATAAGTGTGCTGCTCTGTCCTTTCCTCATCTCTCATGCTGCTTGTAGTATCTTCCAAAAATTCTTCCTTAGAATAGGGATTCAATCTCTGCCTCTTATCTCCCAGTTGTTCTACTAGTCCACTGGCAGGGGTATCCTCTTCTCTATCTCTCTTTCTGCTCTTTTCCTCATTTTGAAGAGTCTGTAGTACAGGGGCTTCTGGTTCCTTGGTTTGAGCTGGGAGAACTTGCCCTTGACCCTATTCTTTTGATGTGGTAGGCTGATCTGCCATTGTTTGCTGTTCTATATCCATCACCTCCTTGCCCTTTCCTGCTGCTGAACTTAACTTTTGGAATATTTGCTATGAGCTTTCAGCAAAAGCTGTATCACCTCCAATGTGCTGGGGCAATTTGAAGGATACCTATCGAAAAGAGTCCAAGTCAAGTGTTTTTTCAAGCACTTTCATTTCCTTTTCCAATTTCTCTTCTTCATTTATCTCTTCAACTAATGTGCCCTCTAGCCACTCTTGTTGATTAGCATATTGCTGGATTTCAGGGATTTTACAATGAACATATGCTGGCAGCCTATTTTTCACTTTCCTATAACTTATGAAATGATTGGGTTCATATGGTGCCCAATAGAAACTCTGCTTCAGCTTGAGTCTGTGCCCTAAAATATCATCAGCCTCTTACCAGGCTTCCCTTTTATTGAAGGTGAAAGGGCCCAGTTGATTTCTTATTTTGAGTTGTGCCTTTTTCTTGGCCTCACAGAAATGGATTACATCTGCTTGGATAAATTGTCTGAAGTATTCCAAGGCAAACAATAGCATTGGCACATATTTTGGAAATTTGTAGGGGCACAACTCATAGCCATATATTCAGATCATAGTGTGATTCTGGTAAAAGTACCAGTCACCTATTCTATAGGTCTTGGCATTTCACCAGAAAGTCTATCTGGAGGACTTATCATCAGTAAAGAGGTGGCTGGATATATGAATAGATCAATGAATTCACAATAAGTATAAGGAGAGTAGTAAACATGGTGGAAGACTAGGATCTAGAAGATTACACACCTTGTCTCTCTTTTGACATCTAATTTTCTGAGGGGAGCTCAAAAACTATCTGGCTGATATTAGAGCAACAAATGATATATGTATGATGTGTATTTAAACACTCTTTCTCTATCAATGCTCATGAATTTCTCATGGATCTTATCAGCTATGAAGGTGGCATAATCATACCTGACAGCAGGGAGTTGTCCTGGGGTAAATATGGATAAAGGACCAATGTGGTTTCATATACATACTCACTGGTTTTGAATCATAATATGTAGGCTATCATGTCAATAATAAATTTTCCTGCTTCATTAAAACATGTGTCTAGATATGGAGGAGGTTCCTGAGGTTGACAATTTGGTTTCATAGTAATTGGCCTATTCTGGTTATTTCTGAACTTGGCAATTTGGCACCTTGGTCAAGAAAAAGTCCCAAGGAAAGAGGAGTCAATGGCCTAGTTGGCTTAAATTGTAGCATCTCATTTATAGATTCAAGGGTGATATAAAATAGAACTGTTCTAGAAGGAGACATCACTGCCCTTTGAGTGGGCTCATAATTGGCATGGCATTGGTGAATGGGGTCAGGAAAAACATTGACACAAGGGAGGTAGTACATGGGCATATTGGACTCCCAAATTCCAAATATGTCAGCTTTGTTTCTATAGCTATTCCTGATCTCGCAAAAGGCCTGGAGATGAGATTTTCTACCCATTATGTCATTAATCTGGAAATCCTTGTCAGCTAGGGGTAACCATTCAAGTTATTTATGTGGATCATTGAGAGGGGCCACATTGAGGGCCACTAGAGAAGGGGCTTCCATCTTATAGATTTTCTTGTGTTTTTATTTGGAATGTGTATCTTTACAACAACAGTGGGAAAAATAGCGGCCCTGGGGCTTTTTTAAGAGGATTTGCAGACTAGAGCGTTTTGTTTTGACTTGCTGGGCAGAATTTGTAGCAGAAAATGATGCTTGGAGGGTTTTTTCAGAAAAGAATGGGTAGAAATAGTTTCAAGGCCTTTCCTTTGGCGATTATAGACCAATGTGACCTCTAGCTCGGCTTAATGGGAGAAATTTGCAGAGGAAGAGGGAGTTGGCAGGGTTTTTAGTAAAAAATAAGTCAAAATAGTAGTTTTAGTGGGCAATTTTGCAGGTATTTTGACAAATGTAACTCATATTATGGCGTTTTTTCGAGAATTAATAGAGAAAACTTATAAAACAGGGTTCGGGAGAAAAATTCATGTAAATGCCTGTTTTGATGGAGAAATGTGCGAGTTGCAGGTGGAGAGCCGAGCTAAAGGGCCGAACTGTGGAGCAAATTAGCCAGGTGGTGGACTGTATGGTCGAATGACTGTCATTGAACAAAAATTGGCATGCAGATGTCACGAAGAGAAGAGAAACAAAAACAAGCGAAAAATGACACTTTCAACTCTTTTTATCGAAAATTTCGACTTTGGCGGGTTTTGGCATATTTTTGTGGGATGACGTCATCGTGACCTATGATTTTGTTGCGTAGCGGGGGATGTGGCAATGACGTGGCGTTGATGTGGTGGTTACATCAGCTGATGACAAGGAGGTGAGGTGGCAGCCATCGTGGGTGTTGACGGGGACGAGGACGTTAACGGTGGGAAGCGATGGCGGTATATGGTATTATCGCACCGCTTTTTGGGCAGCGATGGTATTCAGCGGGGGGGTCGCGATACAGTCGGGCGGGCAACACATGTCCCCTGTACGGTGGTGAAACTACCATTTTCCTGGAGCATAAACTTCGGGCGTCGGGGGGATCGCAATACAGCGGTGCACATTTAGATATCAGAGCCTAGATCCAATGGTCGACGGTGAGCAGGAAATAGTGGGGGTTGTGGTGCGAGTCCCTCCACAATCTTTCGGTGTTTTATAATGTGTTGCGGGATTTTGCAGTGTATTTTGATTTTGTGTTCGGGTGGGTTGGTTATTCATTTAACCAAATGTTAAATGAAACCCAATGTTATATGCGCGCAAGGGGTTATTATAAGGTTCCAAGTGAACCTATAATTCCCAAAGATCTTTACTATATGGCTATGTTACCGAGGGTCGGGATATTAGTTTTTTAGGGGATTTTTATGTATTTTTATATGTAATAGGGGCGGGGAAACATTATATAGGTGCTATATAATAGAGTTAGGAGGTTAATATGAATATGTGGGATGGATATGTATGAATAAATGCTAAGTTTATAGAGTGAAAAACTTAGGCATGGGGGAATGAAAGGATACCAAATTATGAAGTTTGGGAAACTTGGCATAATGGAATAAAAACATTTTACATAAGAAATGTGGCTTGTTTTACCTAGGTGAAAACATAGTTTCACTTAGTTTTTTCCATGAAATGTACTGGACTAAGGGCAGTGAGCAGATCTCGTTTTCCTTGGGGTGATGTTAGTAAGTGTTCTTGGAAAAATGAGGAGGGAAATTAGTCATGCTCCATTTGTTTTGTAACCACCTTGTCATAGGACCTTATGATATTTATGAGATGAAACCTGTTCCAAACGAGTAAATTTCTCATAAACCTGCTTCTACAACATCAAAACTGTCTACCCAGCCTAGTACACCTAACATTCTTTCTTCATTTTCATTGGGTGCATTTGAACTAGCAAACCCTGATTCTCTTCTTTTCTTTTAACGGCCCTCCTATCTAAGTCTACCCTTATCTCTTCCAAGGGCCCAGATTAAGCAGTTGGGCTCCTTTATTTCTCTACCTATCTACTCATTTGGCCAAGATTAAGTTGTTTGGCCAATCACAAGCTATGATAAGAGTCAAGCAACTGTAGATAGTGAAATTCTTCAAAATATGGAACCTTTGCAGCATGGAAAGGATGAACATATTTGGTACCACTCTAGTCAATCATGAAAAATGAAACCTATTGGCATAAGAATCGAACACCGCCCACCTAATATAGGGTCAAAAATAAAACCTTCATACCCCCCCATAGGGTGGGCTGCCACCCCTACTACACCCGGCACAACGTACAAGGGAGTCTACTGCTACTCGCGCATGAGGTAGTCATGGAAAGAATATAACACACACCCAAGATTCTCCCACTTGTTGTTTTCTTTCCACAGGGGGCCAAAGGAGAGCTTAGTCATTGATCCAGCCTTACAATGCCCATTTTTCTCTACACCAAGAGAACATCTCAGTGTTCACAAACTTTGTCATTGCATCTGCAATATTCTTCAAAGTGTCCACTTTTACCAACAACACCTTTTTTTCCTCAACCATATCCCTCACAAAGTGATACTGAACATCAATGTGCTTTGTATTTGAATGATAATTGTCAAGCTATAAAAAGCTCTCTTTCACCTCTAATTACCTCATATTAATATGTCAATCCGGGAATTTTTTGTTATTTCAAAGAGTGTCTCAGTCTGAGGCTATCATTTTCCAGAGTAATGCTAGTAGTACAGTGCTCAAAAATACAAGAGTAAACAGATGTTTTTTACTACTAACTACTTCAAAAGATTAAACCCCACATTCAGAAAACTAAGCAATTTATCAATCAAGGGTTCAGTAGCAGTAACTCATCCCTTTGTAAATTGATGGAACTAGAGGAAATCAGAGAACAGATCATGGATCTGGGAGCCAGACAGTAGATGTCAATGCTCACTATAGCCTGAGATCATTCTTGACACCAAAATAACAAATGACAGGAAATGAAACGGCAGATAAGAAATGGAATAACAATTAAGAAATAGAACAACAAACCTGAAATGGAACAGCAAATAAGAAACTATAACAACAACTAAGTCTAGCAAGTAGTAACACCTTGGTCTATAAGATCAAATGCACTAATCGTGACCTACAGGAATCAAATGGAAATCCTTCATTCTTAAGGACGGATTGAACAACACACAAAAATGGAATAGCACTGATTAATGATGAATTATAGAACAGCGCTTCAAAACCATACATACACACGGCACACCTTAAAATCTAATCCAGGTATCAATCTTAGTTAGAAAGAGTACGATTGCATTTCGAAATAGAAAAACATTGCTTATAGATCCAACAATCGCAAAGAACATAATTCCTAAGATGAATTCCATAATGTCAATGAATAAGTGCAGAGCACAAAGGCTCTCTAATTAAGTAGCAATAGTATTCTGTAAAGACCGATAGTATTATATCAACACTTAAGTGATACGTTGCAGAGTCAATACAATAGTTCTATCTTTAGAAACCTTAATAAATTAAACATAACAGAGCATGTGATGTAAACTACAAAACACATCAGATTACCAAATAATGTTGACCACACATAAACCAAACGTAATAGCACAGGAGCAAGTGTCCTCCAGGGCTAGGCCCTTAGCCTCCAGGGGTACATCGCTTGAAGTTATTCCAGACTCAGAGATGAAATAGAAACCAAGTTTGTATTAATGCATAAAGCAGAATTACAATAAATCAGTTCTCAACGAGACTTGATGATCAAAGTTTCAATATTAAGAGAAATTGCATAAAACATAACAGACTCGAACCCCCCTCAAGCTAACGGTATTTCCCCTTTTATAATGGTGAAGGCGGAGATGTCTAGATGGAAAAATAGTTAAAGCAACGATCCTTCAAGATCAAGGATCCTGAGGGATTCACCGGACCGTTAGTCCTCAATTATCTCTTTTCTTTCTTGCGCCGAGCCGATATCTCCACTTCCTTTCCAGGGCTGATTCAGTTTGATTTTTTTCCCTTGTTTGCATATGGTCCCTTGTCAAAGGGAAAATGGTTAACCCGTCCTTGTCCTTTCCTTTGGAACAACAGTTTCTCGTTTTTCCTTCTTCCTGCATAGGGAAATGACATTTGTTAGTCTTTCGTCTTGCACATTAATCTCACAGGTTTTATTACAATTCCTTATCATTTTCCTAGTTCATGATGCAAAAGGTTTGCAATTTCTAATGAAAAGATGCTAAAATAATTACCAAAAACATACCTTCTTTAGTACTCCACAATAATCAGGGTTATTTTCCAAGAAAATTACACTTTTTCTATCACAGTATATCCTTATATATCATTGCATTAACCAAAAACTCGAACATAATCTCTATAACCAAATTTCTTCATTGCTTGCATATGTGGCTACCATGTATTCTACCTATGTAGTTGAAAGTGCCACTGCAAAACCTCTCTTACTCATCCAACTAACCACACCTCCAAATAGGTTAAACACATACCCACTTGTAGATCTTCTCTAATCTAGATCTACAACCTAGTCTGCATCAACGAAGCCACGGATGTCCAAAATGTTGTCCAATCATGGTCATTGTTGGTAGAAAAAATTGTAATCATTAGTGCCACACAAATACCTGAAAACTTTCTTCACTATTGTCCAATGCTCCTTCCTTGGTTTTGACATAAACATGCTCAATACTCCCACTACATCTGAAATTTCTATTCTAGTATAGACCATTTCATACATCAAACTATCAACTGCACTTGCATATGGAACACAAGACATGTCCTCTTCCCCTTCTTGTGTCTTGGGACATTGTTCAACATATAACTTTACACCTACAAGAATAGGAACCTTCACGGTTTACTATCCTACATATTAAACATCTGCAACATTATCTCGACATACTTCCTCTGGATTAACCAGAGCTTCCTCTTTGCCCAATCTCATTTAATTTCCATGCCCAAAATATAGCTTGCAGCACCAATATATTTCATGCTGAATTTGGAGGAAAATTGGGTCTTTAAATCCTAGATAATGTTTTTGTTACTTCGAACTAGCAACATATCATCCACATAGAAGACCAAATAAATAACACGGTCACTAATTAATTTAAAGTACACATAGTGATATGCTTTTCTTCTGGAGAAGTCAAGTCCCTGTATAAACGTATCAAATTTCTGATACCACATCTTTTGTTATTGGTTTAACACATACAAATACTATTTTAACTTGCATACCAATTCTTTCTTACCCTTCACCACAAATCCTTCATGATTGCTTGATGTAGATCTCTTCTTCTAGATCCTCATGAAGAAATGTTCTCTTCACATCAATTTGTTCTACCTCAGAATCAAAAGAAGCTACAATAGATAAAAGTAATCTAATAGAAGATACCTTGGCAAGAAGAGAAAAAATATTACCAAAAGAAATTCCCGACGCCTAGGAATAACCTTTTGCTACCAACCGAGATTTTATTTCTCCACCTTTCCTTCTACATTCATCTTCTTCTTAAACACCCATTTCCTGCTGATGGGCTTCCTTCCAACCGACAAATCCACCAAATCCTAAACCTCATTTCTGTACAAAGATGTCATGTCACCAACCATGGCCTCTTTCCATAGTTTTCTATCCTCTAAATCTCCTTCTTCCCTCACAGTTCTTGGATCATCATCAATAATAGATAAAGAAAACTTTGAACAGAAAGTGGATGGAATATACCTTTCTAGCTTCCTTCTCTCTTGAACTGATCTTCTCATAGCTGGAGTTTTTGGCTCTTCATATTCTGGTTCTTCTTCTCCTGTAGAGTTTGATTCTCCCTCCTTTAGCTCAAATGCTATCTTCTCAGGATCCTTTGGTAGGACTTCATGCTCAATAACATCTTCGACCTTTCCAAACACCATATCTTGGTTGTAGACAACCTTCCCTGTCTCTAGGTTCCAAAGCTTATAACCTTCTATATCATCCTTATACCCAATAAAGATGCACCTTTTATATTTACTATTCAACTTTGTTCTTTTCTCCAAATACCCTCAAATGTGAAAGGGAAAGTTTCTTACGAGTCCATACCTCTTCGGGAGTCTTATCCTCCAATGTTGATGAAGGTGATCTGTTGACTAGCTAACATGCAGACTCCAATGCCTCTACCTAGAATTCTTATCCTAACCAGGCACCACTGAGCATGCTTCTTTCCTTTTCCATCAACGTCTTGTTCATTCTTTCAGCAAATCCATTATGTTGAGGTGTTTATGTAGTATTCTTCTATAGGGATATACCAGAATTCTTACAGAACTCTTAAAATTTCTTCTTGCAAAACTATCCACCATTATTTGTCCTCAGCACCTTTATCTTCTTCTCTCTCTTGTTCCCCACCAAAGCCTTAAATTCTTTAAATATTTCAAAGAATTTAGATTTCTTCATGAGGAAATATATCCATGGATTTCTTGAGAACTCATCTATAAATGATACATAGTATATAAACTTAGTCAGTGAGGAACTAACACAGGTCTAAGCATATCATTGTGTACAAGCTCTAATATATGTTTTTCCCTCTTAGCACCAGAGGGGAAACTCACCTGATTCTACTTCCCATATACATAATTTTCATAGGAATCAAATCCAGAGAGAAATTAGACATACAATCTAGCATACCATTACCATGAAGTATTTGAAGGCTCTTCTCTCCAATATGTCCAATCCTTTGATGCCATAGCATGGTATTTTCTCCAGAGACCATTATATTTTCTGCTCCACCTTTAGGAACTACATAACTGTTGCACCCATCAATAACAATGCTAACCTAAATCTTGTAGAAATTTTCAATCCAAACTCCATGCAACAATACCAGTGCTTCTCGAACCATCTTGTAGGTATCTTTCTCGAACATTTTTTTATACCTGTATCATCCAAATTTCTTACGGAAATAAAATTTCTAGCTAATGCAGGAATATGCATAGCACCCATAAGCATTATAATCCTTCAACCTTGCCACTTGAACTTGAATTTTTCACGACCGACAATTCTAGCCTTCTTGTCATCCGCTAAGAAGACATCACAACCATCATATTTCTCATACTCGTAGAATCACTCTCTATCGAGAGTGAAGTGAAAGGATGCACCTGAGTTAATCAACCATGCCTCATGATCTACATGTGTACTTAAATAAGAATCCAAGTACACATCCCCACCTTCATCTGAGGTGGTTTTTGCCTCTACAGAAGGAGCATCATCAGATCCCTTTCCTTTCTCCGAAGCTTTAGATTTATATTCCATTTTGAAGTTCCCTTCCTCTTTGCATTACCAACACACCTTTAGAGGTTTTCCTGGAGATTTAGATTTCCCTCTAAATTTAGATCTCCCACTCGAGGACTTATTTTTGTTTCATTTCTGGGACCCTCCTCATATAGACAAGACATCATCATTCTAGAGCACCATATTTTTACCTCTCATCTCCTTTGACAACAAGGATGAGACTATTTCACCAAACTACAAGGCAGTTGCATTGCTACCTATTGCAACAACCAGACTATCCCACCAATCTGCTAGAGAACACAAGAAACTAATGCACTTATCTTCATCTAAAATTTTAATATCAATAGATAATAATTGACTTACCCCATTATTAAAAGCGTTCAGATGCTCTGTCACCAAGTCTCCATCTTTCATGCTCAGGTTATACAAAATTTTTTGTAGGAACAATTTATTCACTAGAGACTTAGATTGGTAGAAAGTCCTTAATTTTTCCCACAAAGCCTTTTCCAAAGCTTCCCCTTATACATTTAGGAATACTGAATCTGAGACACATAATTGTATTTTTCTCTTTTCCTTCCAATCCAACTTCGCCCTCTCTCCAGCTGAAATTGTTGTTGGTTTTGTACCAGGATCTACCGCAATACGCTAATATTTATCCACCAGCAGATCCTCTGTCTTGAGTTTCCACAACTCAAAACTCTAATGATTAAATTTCTCAATATCTATATTTCCACTATTTTCCATCTTCCTTCACAACAAGAATCAATCCCACAAAACTCCCACTGAACAGGGTCTACCATATGCTAGAGAAAAACCCCTCAGCAGAAAAGGCATCCCCTTGAAGTCGAAATAGATCTGATACCAAATGTAGGTTTTAACCCTGTACAGAAATTAGCTGCATATGAATTCCAAAAAAATAGAAAATAAACAACAATGACAGAATAAAACATAAAACATATATATACAGAGATTTTCCCCTGGATCCAAAAAATTGGGACTAGCAGATTGATTTTTCATTATATTCCTTTCAATACTATAATACATATATATACATGTTGAAGCATCCATAAAACCCAAACCATTAATCCTCGATTAGAATAAAACCATAGTACTCTTGACCGAATCTACAAAATTCCATGGACATAAACCATCATGCCCAAAACCTTGTGCGAAATCCATGCACAAAATCATAGGCAAGTCCACCCATCTAATATTGGGTCAAAAAAAATTCCCTGGGGCTACGCCCGACACACCATATACGGGGCTACCACCACCCCCCCCTGCCCGCACATGGGGTAGCCATGGAAAGAATATAACACAACCAACAAATTATTTCTAAGATAATGTTGAAATGATTTAGGAATAATAAATAATTTTTTTTTTTTAATTATTCCTATGGAAACATTAAATGTGGGTGAAAAACAAATTAATTAATTTCACAATAATAGGTAAAAATATGAGAATAACTTAAAATTAAATGAATTTATGGGTTATTCTCATGTGGGTAAATTAATTAAATGAAAATAAATTAGGTAATGTGGTTCTCCAAATTGTTCCTAAAGGTGAAATTGGGTTTTAATTTGTAAATCTATACTACATGGTGCATTTCAGTCGACCTACTAAAATATGGCTAGGGGATAACTTTATAGGTGATAACAATTATTGTATATGCATATAAATATATGCATGTATATGATGTGGAAGATATCAATGAGTCACAATTTAATGATCTTTATTTCATCAATTATTTCGCGTAATGTCCTATTTGATGCCAAATGTACATGTAGATATGATAATTATCAATCCGACATGACATATTGAAACAATAGAGAGATAGAGAATAAGATCTTGAAAAGAATATCACCATTATATTATGTGCGAGAGGTCAAATTTCACAAGAAATGTACCTTATTGTTAACTTCATTACAAATAGCTTTGCGTGGAAACAACAAAACATCATTTCGATATTGCCTTCATTTCTTAAGATTCACAACTAGTTTGCATGAGAAAAAGAAAATACATGCTCTAGAAACATCAAACACATTATTAGATGTCTCCTTCGTCATTATGAGTTACCCCTGATGGGGAATACCTTTCTTTATTTCCAAATTACTCCCCATTTTGAGTTGGAAGCATCCCTACTTCCACCACCAAATGAGGAAAATTGTGCCACATTGTCTTTATAGTCATCCATTTTTCATACACTAGTTATGTCCCTTCCAAGCTAGAAGGCAAGATATGCATGTTCATTGGTGAGATGTCCTCATATTTAAATCAATAAGTGTATCCTTTAGTATTTGGGGTTAAAAATTAGGAATATGATCCACAGAATTTTATGGTATGACTAATTCCCCAAGGAAAGTTGGTTCAAATAGTTTCAAATTGTTAATACTAAGAACATAATGTTTGGCTAGCTGGGAAGGAAAGTCGAAGTGATATGTATTTTCTCTAACTCATTGTATAACAATATAGGGACTGTATCTAATAGGACACATCTTATAGTGTTGGCCCTTCAAACAATAATTGTCTAACAAGAGCCACACACAATCTCCTAGTTGAAATGACAAGGGTGTGTGATGTTTCACATGCCTTTGTTTGGTAAAAGCCTAGGCAGTTTGTAAAGTAGAAATTACCTAGGTATGGCACTAAGGTATGGAGCATACAAAATTTTGAGTTGATTTTTATTCTTGTTGTGGATGTGAAACCTACCACATGGGGTGATAGTTAATGGCATCTCAGAGCCTACACCTGTACGAAACCCAAAACAAACTTTGAAAGTGGAGAATCCATTAGAGAAGTGTGTTTCCCTATTGTAACTATGTTGAATAATGTTCAAATAGGAATGCAATATTTTTTCTTGGAAAAATAATTGTGAAAGGAGTAAATCAGAGTATGATTGAAAACCTCGATTTTTCCATCTCTTTGCTAGTGAAAGGGGTTGGAGAAACAACATTTTAAACCTAGCACATACAAGAGAGTTTGCCAAAAGATACTAAGAAAATGAGAATCTTGATAAGAAATAGTGTTACTTATGAATCCAAAGTGTGGACAGATATTACAAAAGAATATAATAGTGTTCTTAGCAGTAGAGGTACTCTTATAACATGAGAAAAATATAACCATATTAGGAAAATGATATACCAGTAACTAAATAGCATCATATTTGTAGAAATGAGTAGGAATACCAATCAAAAAATCCATGGAAATTGATTTCCAAGGGAGAGAAGGCATAGATAAAGGTTGGTACAAACCATGCAGATGGTTTAATGTCTTTATTTATGAACAGAGTGAACATGTTTGAATGAATTTTTCTACTTTCTTAGGTTAGGTGGGCTAGTAGAAGTTCCACTGAAGATTGAGAATGGTCTTGATTGTGGTAAAACTCCCTTTTCATGAAGAGGCATGTGCTTCCTGGATGAGAAGGATATGATCATCATACATGGCACATAGCAGTGGTTAAGTTTACATAACTAACCATCGTGAATGGTATAATCAAGAAAGAGATTTTGGTTGATAATTGTAGGTTGTTTCTAATATTTCCATATCTCGTCAATATTGGATCTATTGCATACATGACTTTCTAGGAATCAAAAGTGGCATAACAAACCTATATAATGTGAAACACCTCAATAGGTGGCCATCCTAAGAGATTAACCATTCTATTAACTATACCATTGTTAAATTTATTCAAAATATGGAAGTGTTGAATTTAAGCAGCCCACTTCAGATGGTGATTCTTTTGAATCTTGTTCGGTGATTTCATGAAGATGAATGCATGATGATCAATATGGAGTATGGTTTCTTTGCCAAGAATATAATGGTTCCATCGCTTTAATTCAAAATGGTATGTTATGAGGTGATGTTCCCACTCAAGAAAAAAACTAATGGAAAAATAATAGGAATCGATTTATATTTCAAAAGGTTGGTGCATATCCATCAAATGGATATTAGGAGTAGAGAATAATGCATTCTTGAGCTTAGCACAATAATTTTTATCCTCGATATCCTAAATAATTTTTTCTTGATTCGACAACTTGTGTAAAGGGTGGGACAAAAGGACAAATGAGAGATAATTCTTTTGTAGAAATTAATACCTCCCATGAAACTCTTGAGGTCATGAACATTGGAAGGCACTAGCCATCGTGCCAAAGCATGTACCCAAGAGACATCTAGTAGAACTCCTCTTGAATCAATTATGTATCCCTAATATTGAGTTTATCTATACATTGTAATGAATATTACATAGAATGGGTTTTCACGACAAATATGATAAAATCCAAAATCTATAGTATTAGGGGTTTATTTCTCATTACGATTTTGGATTTACAGATTACAATTAATTGTGTATGCATGCCAATTAAAATAATGTAGAAAACAAAGAACAATGAAATAAACAAGTATAAACCATGACTTGACACAAGATATGACCTGGGAAACACATTTAGGAGAAAACCCAACAAGAAGGTGAGGTCTCTCCATTCTCCTTCTCATAATCAAAAATGGATGTGTGTATAAAGAAGTATGGCCTATTTCTTGTGGGCTACAATAGTGCACAAATCCTATCTATGTTCTCTATCTCCTATCCCTCTCAACTCTTTTTTCTCATCTATGGAACAAATGTTCTTGAAAGAATGGACCCCCTTCTGCTCCTAGTGGCCTAGTTATAACACAACCCGATAACCTATTAATGGTTAGGTTTGACTATCTAAACTCTTAAGTAAAGTTACAATATCTACACTTCGAGAGTCTTCTTCATATTAATTATTTTGCTATCCCATTTTCCATGAATAATGACGTCTGACATGGCATCCTCTCGAATTATGGTGGTAAAATTAAGAAGGTCAACTTCTGAGTGGTATAACATTACATACGGACTCTGAATGGCACAATTTGTGTGTCATTGGAAAAGTATTTTTACGTATAATTTGAAAAATAAAAATTATTGTGCTAAAGTGGGAAACGTTTACCCCCAAAAAATTTCGTTTGATGTCTTAAAATGTTCTTGGGAGGGTTTAGACCCCAACTTATCAAATTGGGCTCTTTTCGGTAGAGATGGTAGTGTTAGTTATTTCATGCACTTTTTCTACTCATAAAGCATAGAGATGGATGGAAATAAACATAATGATATATTCAAGATCTTACCTCCCCATTGTGGGAGTCTTTTGGTTTGCAAAAATATTCTACTAAATTAGGTGAGGAAATTTTTCCTCCACCTTCTGTAGGGAGTGCCATTTAGCTTGGCTTGGTAGTTTTCCTTTCAACAGGATCTACCAAAGGTCATGTTTCCCCTGTCTATTAGTTTTGGACCTCTTGTATGGGTCAATTCATGGAGCTACATTACACTTGTTAGAAAAATGAGGTTGTGTTTTGGTGAAAAATAGAGCTCAATCCAACCATTTTAGGTGCTCGATATACCAATATCTAAACACTCAATCAAGTTTCTTTAGGGCTTAGATGTATCTTGATCGAGAATTTAAACAAACCCTTCATTGAGCTTCTATGTAACTTGAGTTAACACAAGAGCTTCATCAAGATATAGGCATGATCAAGCCTTAAATCTCAATTAGGCAATATGATTGATCAAGCTCTAGGGCTTGATAGAGCCTCTATCTGTAATTAAAATCCATGGTTGTGGTTCAATGAAATCCATTTTGCATAGACTGCAAGGAAAGAATGACCTCAATTGAGGGCTTGGAAGCTCGACCGATATGGAGGAGCTCTATCCAACTACACAACAACCCCACTAACGTCCTCAAAGATCAAACCAACCACCATCTAAAGGCCAAGGTAGGTTTCGTATCTTTTTTCTCTATTTGAATTATTTTTTCTTGCAACAAAAAGAAGTTGATTTGAAATGAAAACTGAACACAAAAAAATCCATGAAAACCAAAAAAATAAACATGAAAATCACCAGGAAAATCCTTGAAAACCCAAAAATAAACCTAGAACACCACAAAAAACCATCAAGAAAAACCTTGAAAAAACAAAACCAAAAACTATAAAAGCACAATAACCAACCAAGAAAACCTTTAAAAACCAAAAAAACAACCTAGAAATCCACAAAACAACCACCAATAAAACACTACAAAACCACTAAAAAAATATAATTTTGTTTTTAATTTTCCTAATTTCATTATATAAATTTTCATTTATATGCTATATGGATCTGGCAAAATTTTATGGATCTATCTTTTGTATATTGAAATTTTTTAGGCTAACTTTTAGATAGTAAAATTTTTTAAGTAGCAAATTTCTTGAATAGGTAAATAATATTGTGGAGAACATAGGGAAGATCTTTTAAGGTTTTAGTATTAAAAAAGTTCAAGCTTTTCTTTTAATGAAAATGTTTATTTCCCACTTTATTCTCCATG
>APFE030439777.1:0-36095 GCA_000404065.3 Pinus taeda | reverse complement strand
ATATATTCATTGATTTTTAAAAACCTATATAGATTAAATTTTCATGGGGAATTAAGGAAATCATAAGATAAAATGTGATTGAATTAGAGATATCGAGGTTCTTAGGGAATACTCGAGAAACTATTACAAAAGGAAGAAGGAGGACCACTTAAATATTGAAAGGAGAAATCAATCTCAATAAGAAGTTGAACGAGGTATGTAAATGTATATATTATAAATGATATTCAAAATTGAATAGTGTATTGTGAAATTTTAATTTTTATTTGGCGAACTAGTTTAAAAAATATTTTGCAATGTAAACAGAGAAAGATTTTCCTCATGGCATTGATGATGAGATCGAAAATTTTGAAAGAAAAAGTGAGGAAGAAAATGAACCAGTCATTGATGATGTTATTGAAGATGTATAAAGAGATTCAAGTGAACAAGGAGTTGAAACTCCCATAGGTATACATGTGTGTTTGTGTGTGTGTGTGTGTGTGTCATTTATTATTGAAATTATACATATTTATCAGATTCAATTTTGAGGAACTTTCTTTTTTTAATTTAATTATTTAATGTGTATTTATACTCATTTACATTAAATTCTCATATGCATAGATGAAATAAATATTCATGATGAGATGTTAGAAAATTTTAATACCGACACATATGGAGATAAAAAAATTGACCATGTTATACGCTATCGTGTTAAGCTCATTATTTATAAGTTCTTCAAAGATGAAAATTTGACAGTTCAATCTTAAATTTTTAGAGCTTTATTAACATCAAATAAATTAAAATAAGAAACAACACTATTGGGCATTCAAAAATCAATAATGGTAAAAACGTGAAGGAAAATGTGATTTAAAATATAAGTAATGCTCTAAAATCAATTGGAATATCTAGAAGTAAAAGTGATGTAGATACACACAGAGAAATACAAAGAATAGTGGTTTCATCAACTACTAAAGAAAATCATTTGATAAAATCTATGGCGAAAGCATTAAGGAGCTCAAAAAAAATATCTCACAAACATAGGAAATTTGATTGAAAATTAATGCAAATGATGAGCTTTCTTGTTGTACAATTATTTGTAGGAAACCATACAAATATATACTTGAAGAAAAAGTTTAAAAATGATGTATGAATATTGGCTGAAAAAGTCAGATGTTTCACCAAAAGAAAGGGGTGTGATGCAATGAAGAATAACATGAAATCAATATGAAGAACCTGTAAAACATATGTCAGACACCACTCAAATATAGTTGATATTTAATTTCAAAGAAGAGAATAGTGGAATTAATGTCTCAATCAGTACTTTTGTGCAACAAAAAATATTGTATGTTAAGCCTATCATTGCATGTCACACTTGTGGTCATTATCATGTGTAATTTTAATTATATTATGACACCTTCCTTAATTTTGGTAAAATGTTTTGGAGAAATGCACCTCCTCCTTCCACTATCCATGATTTCATATCCCAAATTCTATGTTGAATTGAAAATCATGAATTATTTTACCAAAAGAAATGTGTCGGTGGTCAATCATGTGATCGTTGTGGAAATTTGAATTTGTTTCACAAAAAATAGCCTATTGATATGAATGATCAATCATTGTCCTACATAAAACTAGAATAGAAGAGATATAAATATATCCATACATCGATTGGTTCAAGTGGCAGTAAAAGTGTTGGAAGGATTGTTTTACAAGAAGAAGAAATTTTTATGATAGAGTTTTTGAATAAGTTTGAAATATAATTTTATAAATAAGCCAATCATTCTGATAGATCTTGATGGTAGTACCTGCATTCAAAAAATCCAATGAAATTTTCCACCAAGGACATTTTTATCGATAGTTCATTTATCATAAAATTACACATATGTTGCACAAAATGAAATACAAAGTGAATAATATCATTTTGATGAAGTCTATATGCTTGTACATTTTCTATATAAGCATTCCAAACATAATGTTGATCATATAGGAAGCACCGGTGAGAATCAACAAGTTATTAAAGACTATCAATTTTATATTAGTGATGATCATACACATGATACACATTTTTCACAACATTGATTTGATAATATTTATGATTCATTAAAAGATCATGGGATAAATGATCTGAAAATGAAGATCTTAGATTACTTTTAAGGTATTACAGACTCATGTGTATGGATTTACCTATTTTACTTAGTGCAACAGATCAATAAGATTGCGAATAATATAAACAATTGAGCAGTTAAAGAAACGTAAAAGACAAACACAAATAAACAACAACTTTAATATGGAGTTTACCCAAAACTCTTAGGCTACATCTCTTGGTCCAGCCTTCAGTGGTGACCTCTCTATTATATCTTCAAGAGCAGAGTTTGACAAAATGTGAGCTCAAATTGAGCCTCAACACAACAGATACAAAACAACAAGAGTTTTGCTTGAATCCCTAAAACCTGTCTGAGTACACAGACTCTTTCTCTCAATCTCTGTCTCTGTCTTCTCTCTATCTCAGCACTGCCTCCCTCTATCTGTCGTCTTCTGTGGCTTTTAAGCCAATCGGTGTTGTCTATTCATTTCCTCTTCTGGTCTCTCTGGCTTCCGGCCTCTGTCCACTCAAATCCCCCTCTAAGCATTAGAAATCATTACTAAATGCCTTCAGGGATGGTGGCCACCTGTTCCATAATGGAATGGACCATCGTGCCTTTGAAATCCAAAAAATGGTCTCTCACTATTTACATAGAGAAATACACAAAAACACGGGAAAAATCTACCAAACTGCCATTTATCGGATCTAAAATATGATCAATTCTACCCTAGAACTCCATCGGGTCTGCCTTTATATCGCTATCACACATCCACCATTTATCTGAGTGATGTTGATCCAATGGTTTAGATTCGTTTCGGGCAGCTAAGGTGTATAGAGATTACCTAGCCAAAAAGGAGGTTTTCTTAAGACACGTGTTGGCCAGTGGATGGGATCGAGCAGAGCCCATCCAATACCACTTACCATCTATGGCCCGCCTGAAATCCCACTCATTAAAGAAATCAAACAAGATAAAACTACATATATAATCCTTTCAGGTCCATTTTATCGCTTTATTCGCATTTCCTTTGTTTTTTTGTTTATTTGATGAAAATGCGAAATACATAGTAAAAACCCTTTTTGTAGAACTCAAAACATATTAAATTCCTTTCATAACCCCATCGAGTTTGACTATCGCAAGTATATCGGCCTTGCTCCTTTGTATTGCTTCGATGTGATAATGCGATGCAATATATCACAATCGCATATCGCATAGTCCCTGGGTCGTTGGTAAGAACTACTTTATATTCTGTCAAATGAGATATCGCGAGTTAACTTGGGCTATTGATCTGTGCACTTGATCGACGGTCCTCATTTACTTGCGTTGATCGTTATTCCAACTGTCATATGGCCTCCTCTGATAACCTTCGCTTGCAACCGCCGATTTCCATATGCCGATCAGACTTGGATCGTTGATCGGCCAGATCCGACGGCTCCTATGCACAATTTTTCAAGCCCCCGATAACTCTTTTTTTGGCCATTTCTTCATGTTTTTCTCTCCCAATAGTGCTTTCTGCCTTTTGTAAGGTTTTTCCTTATGCGATAGTTTTTTGATTTTGAAGACTTAGAGTGTGTTTTGGAACCATTTTAGATCAATAAACTTCAATGGGTATTAGATATGGTCAAATGGATGAGAAAGTCAATTTAAATCTCCATGATCATTATTTTGGTTGGCTCATCTTCATATGAAAACCAACATTATACATTGTTGGAATCTCTTTAAGAATGGTCATGGAAAAGGAGAACATGATGGCATGTATAAAATGATCACTTTGAAGATATCAAATGGAAAAATCCATGAATCCACTTGTCTTAGTTGATCAAGTTGTTCAATGGTTCATTGTTGAACTAGGACATTCTAATAACCATCGAGGGAGGTACGTAGGTATGTACATATATATGAACTTATGTATATTTTTAATATATGATGATTTTTGTTAATTTTTAAATTTAAAAAAATTTAAAACTTTAAAAATTATAGTTTAAATAACTGATTGATGATTATCTTTGATATATAAATTGTATTTTAAATAACCAATTTAAATTATTCTTTTAATTTAGTATAGGTTCTTTTGGCATACTAGAGCCCAAGATGTAGATAGATCGATTCCATATGAAGTTGAAACAGTAAAAGGTACTCGAAAATTGCATTCAATTAAAACAAAAGAATACCAAAATGCATTTGCATTTGATAAAATAAAAGAATCTTTTTTTGTCCTGTTTGCATAGAGGACAAAAAATTCAATGATGTTTTTGAAAACGATATGTATGTGAAAGGTTGGCAACACACAAAACTTAATATAAAGGGGAAAATGTCGCTTGCAAGCTTTGAAGAGATGGAATCAAAGGAGACTATATTGTCATATGAAGCTGATAGAGTTTTTGATCTTGTTAGAGAAGGTAACATTTGAATTGATTTCAAAGGATATATATATGTCTTATTTTTTTAAAATCGTTGTGTGTAAGTATAGATAATAATTTATATATAGATCTAGATGTAATAAATTTGTAGATGTTGATAATTTAATTTTTTTTTATGATGATCTGAATTTGCACTTTTTTTATTATTATGTAGGAGATGTTTTTGTTATATTTTTACCCATTAGCAACACAGAAAATCTCTAATATTAATTGATCCAGTGCAGTGAGCAAAATATGAAGTTATTGGAGGACTATGATGATAGTGTTTTTATATAGGAAAAAGGATTTAGTATACTGAAAGGATATTTTTTCCTAGGAACTCATCAAACCTACAATCATTTTTACTTTCAAGACTATCAACCCAATGGCATAAGTTGTCAATATTGAAAAAAATAAAAATTTAAAAAATGGAGAATGTAAAAAGCTAACCATGAACAGATCATTGAGGATGACATTACATTATAATATTTTTAATTGAACTAGGCAACAATATCTTCTCCTTGTATTCATCTCTGAGGAAGATCTCAAGTACATTGTTAGCCTTTCCTTTTGTTCACTCTTAAGTTTTCCATTCTAGCTACTATTAAGTATTACATAATTATTTTCATTAAAGTGGTTCCTTTGTTGTTAAGTTAAAATGAAATTCAAAGATCCTAAATACTACTATAATTTAAGGATATAGCATCACAATCTTCTTTATTATTGTTGATCACATACCTATCATGTTGTCAATGCATTTTTCTTTTTTTTATGTCATCTTTGTAACTCTTCAAATATTTTTAATGTTATCATAGTGACATTATTTACTTTATTAAAATTGCATTACCATAAGTTTAAAATGTTTTTTTATCTCTTGTACGTCTTGATAGATCAAAAAAATGCATTTTATTATGTTTTTCCTATACATACAGTTCATACACCATCTATATGTTCATTGCATCATCTCAATTACATGGACCTATTAAAACTAATAATGCATGCAACATACATAGTATTTAATATTTGAAAATTTCGTTTACTAAGAAAAAGGTTAGGCCCGCATTGAGATTAATGCAAATTCAGTTGATTCCACATTTCAATTTTTAATTCTCAATATCTTAGTTTGCTCAAATTTCATGAAAAATATAATAGTAAGAGACTTTAAGACAAGGCAAGTACTTTAACTTTAGATGTATGTATTTAACATGCTTATTGGAAAGTCCTTTTGTAAAAAACACATATATCATATATATTTACCACAAATCATGCATTCTACTTATATACATTATACTTATGACTTGGTTCATTCTACTTATCGTTTAAAATGAAACATACATCACTTAAAAAGTTGGTATGGGGCAACTGTAACTATTACGAAAATGATCAGAAGTTCGGTTCTAAAAATCTACATTTGTGAGCCATACAAAGTACTAACTGAATGCAAATTTACTTTCATTGCTTCATATTCATGATCCTAACTTTAAAGCCTTTAAACATAAAAACTTGCATCATGCAAAATGTACCATGTTTTATAACGCTTCAATTGTTGACTAAACTCACAAACTATAACTTTAAACCTTACATCAAACAAAGAGTTGGAAGTTAACGAGAATAAAGAAGCAAAGGTTGATCAATGAGAACTTTGGTGGGTAATAATGGAATCCAAAACGTGACTTATACATGACTACATTTCTTCACAATTTTGATGCATTCTACTTATCCACATTTTAACTATATGAATTATGATTATCACTTCATGAATTCTAGTTATCATTTAACTTGGAATATACATCACTTTAAAAGTTGGTATGGGGAATTTGTAACTATTACAAAGGGTATCAAAAGTTGGGTTCTAAAACTCTATATATGTGAGCCACACAAAGTAAGAACGAAATGAAAATTTCTTTTCATTGCTTCATATTCGTGAACTTAAATGTAAAACATTTAAGCATCAAACCATGCATCATGCAAAATGTACCATGTTTTATAATGCAATTCTATAGTATTTTTTCTTTGAACAAATTTATATTAAAAGTTGAGTATCAACCCACATCCATATTATTTCTTCTATACAAGATGATCATCCATTCATGAATACAAAATTATACCATGTTTTATAATGCAATTTTTAGTTATGATTGTTTTAGGCATCTACACCATCGTAAGATTCATGAATGCAAAAAGTACCATATTTTATAATTTGCAAGTTTACTACTCATTAAACAACTTCACAAAAAAACTTCACAAAACCAATGAAACAACCCAAATCCATATTATCTTCTACTAACATTATAATAATCATCATGAAAAATGAATAAACAACAAAATCTGCATATTAAAGATCAATTCATAGTAAATCTTTTTATTTAAAATATGTCTAAAATTTATGTCATTATCAAAGCGAATATAGTGAAAACACCATCCAATACAAATACGCATGAAACAGATAAATTCATAATAAAAAGTTTTACTTAAAATATGTCGAAAATTTATATCATGATAAAAGTAAATATAATAAAAAGACTATGAAATAAAAATATGCATCAAAGAGAATCTCACAACAATCTACAATCTATCATCATCCTCATCCTATCATCATACTTATCCTCATTGGTGTCCTACACATAATGTGTAATATGCATATATACATAAGATTGTTTACCTTTAAATTAAATTTTAATGTATTAAATTTAAATATGAATTTTATCATCGAAACAAAATTATAAAAGGTTTCAAATTATATGCAATAACTCATGGTGTTCCCCCTCGAGTTCACCCTTGTGGAAGCCCTCTACACCACATGTACATGTATATACTAAAAATTTAAAATTGCACATGAATACGCATGAAATCATTAAATTAAAAAAGTTATAACACTTTTTTCAAATTTTCTAGACGATCTAGTCCCCATTGATGAGCCAAGTTTCAAATTCCATGCAATACTACATGGTATTCCCCTTGCATTGCGGCCTCATGGATGCCCTTATACAAAACATGTACATGTATATATTAAAAGTTTAAAATTGCACATGAAAATTCATCAACTCGTAATATTAAAAAAATTGTAACAACTTTTTCAAATGGTCAAGATGATCCTCTCCCCATAGTTGATTCCATGACTAGTGCCCCTAGAGAAGATAAACTATCTCCACAAACCTAAAATTTAAAATTGTAAAATTGTAAAATATATATCATCTTTTAAAGAAACTTGCTTCAGTTTATAACAAAACAAAATTGAAATATTCAATACGTGTGACAAGCCAATATATGGCACATCTCCTAACAGGGAGGAAGAGAGTTGTGTTGTGTGAAAAATGTCGGATGGAATGGAAATATGTTAACAAATAATTATGTAACTATTTCTTTTAGAGAAATGTATTCATGATACCAATATAATAAAATTAAATTAATATTATGAACATGTTCTTAAAAAAAACCAGCATGTTTGAACATATCTTCATTTGAACCCAAATGTGACAATGTCATAATATAAAAAAAATCATTCAACAAAAGACTTAACTACAAATGGTGAACATGTGATACATTCATGTTCAATTATATCTAAAAGAAATTACAAAATTATGTGAATCAATATTAACACACACATTACATTACATTAAAATATCAACCCTAAACATTAACACATATCAATTCCATTCAATGTAGTTCATATATTTTCTATAATGGCAATGCTTGCTTCTCAACCAATTTGAGAAGCGAAAATCATCTCTGACTGCAAAGTTACCATACGAGGAGGTTGAGCTACCAAAAGAGGCAGAGGACAAGGAAATTCAATATCCCTTAATGCACCCTTACGTATGTCCAACCTTTCCGAAGACCATAAAATTTAGATGGAAGGTCAGTATAATGAGGTTTCATACCCAATTTTCTCGTTTCATAAAATAATTGAGAAAAATCATATGGAGCCTCGTCATTCCATGGTCTCATACCATGCGCTTCAAGGAATCTATCATACAAATGGTGGGCTATTTTAGGGTGCTTAAAATATTTCACCTTCGACATCGTTCCTTTAATCCCTTCTTTGAAATTAAACATAGATTTGGTATGTTCTTTTGTAGCCTTCCTATTTACCTTGACCCATTTATCAGGATCCATCATTGTTTCCTTTATATGACTCATCATATCTATAAAGGCATACTTTTTTGGCCCAAGGTTCCTAGAAATATAAAGAAATGTACTTAGAGAGTGCAAAAACTATTTCTAAGCTTTGTCAACTCTCTGTAGGGAGCTCCAACCTCCCAAGATCATTCCCCAATTTTGAATAATGATATGTGCACCTCTGTAATGTACATTTTTGGATTTTTTTTTCCAAGGAGACTCATTAGAAATATCAGACAGAGAGGTGGTAACTGGCATATGGTCTTCATCTTGAATCACCCTCCTTCGCATAATGTTGACTTTGGTCAACATTTTTACCCCCTACTACAATATAATTACATAAATATTAAAAAAACTCAATGTATTTATACACATGCAAAATAGGCATACATGTATGTGTACATAAAATTTATTTACATACAAATTTGTTTTAACAACTCTTTTTTAACTATATAATTTACCAAAATCATGTTCATGATGATCCAATTGAGATTCATGAGCACCTCAAGATGCTAAAGCAAAATCCCACCCAAGTACATGAGTTGATTCAGCTTGTGGACCACATGGATAATGTTGATCATCCTCATGCGATAACCTAGTGAGAGATGCTTCTAAAGAAATAAAAATTGTAAATTAATTAAGTTAAATAAAAAAAAATATATTCATTATGTATGTACATATGATTCTACCAATTTATCATTCAGGTAAATGCACATAAACATATATATACACCATACCATGATGATGTGAACGATGATCCTCCATTGATTGATACCAGACTCTCATTGACCTAATAAGAGATGCTCCTAAAAACTATGGACTTTATTATAAATTAATAAAGCTAAATTGACAAAAATCAATTCAATAGGTATGTACATATGATCCTCCGAATACTATTTAAAGTTACACATAACCATATATATATATATATATATATATATAATATATATATAATAATATATATATATATAGATATATAGATATATGTATGTATGTATGAGGTATGTATGTAATACCAGGATGAGATGTAATGAATGGAATGACCATCCACTTATTCATTTGATACTCTCCTCAATCCATGATCAATCTTGTTGGTATGCGTAGAAATTCACCCTCTAGTTGGTGCTCGAGACTTAGTTAATCCTATATCATGTTTACAACTTAAACAATCAGGTGGTGACTACTCAGGTGGTGATCCAGACCCTTGATCCATATATGTGTGTGTGTCTATATATATACATTGAAAAAACCCAAGTTACCTCATGCATTTAAATATCTTTAAAATTACTATTTAAAAAGACCAAGAATTCAAAAAATTACTAAGAAAAATAAATGTAAGTATCTAAGGGTTTCTTCAATATTGTTTGGTGTAAATTTTTAATTTCAAATATACTCAAGACTAGAAACACAAATGATAAAGTGCACATTTTTAGAATTAAATACAAAAATTTATGGAACATGAGGTCCTGATAATTCACCCAGTAATCCACCAAGTTGTGATTACAGAGTGGAGGCACCCTTAGTATAGTACTGAAAGAAACACATGGCCATTAAAGACACCACATTTATAACTAAAAAAACACACAAATATCAAAGATACCTTACAATTCCCATAAAAAAAAATTGATGGATTTCTTCTTGACACTAGTTCATATTTCACACACAAATCTTGAATTGGCATTGTCCCATACAATAGATCGCTAGAAATCATACTAACATTTGCACAATTACTTATGCTAAATGGTTCAAATTGACTAGAAAAACAAATTGTGTAGTTGTTTTAACTTCTCCATTTTGACTTGGTACACTCCTTTCATCTAGTTGCACACAAGTTCAAAATCTATGAAGACAATAATTCTATTCTATCCATACTTCTTAGTTGTTCCTAAGCCTTCTATAAGTGTAATATAATATTCTTCATTTTTTGTTATCCTTCTAGGTACATCGCTTTTTCTTTGGAGGACTTTATTCGTTGTAATATTGTATAGTACATAATTAATCATTGCTTGCCCTGGATTTGGATAACAAGAAAATTTGATGCATAATGCCCATTTTTCAACCATATTTAATGGCTTTTCTAATCCCTATAAAAAAATTTCAATAACATATTTCTTTTTTGCAAACGCCTTAGCTTAAAATGTTTGATCAAGAAGTTTGTGGGAATTATGATAAAAACAATAGTAATTTGAGATAAATAGGGAAAATCATTATTCCTGAATTGATATACAGAAATGATATTTTCCATGTGTCATATTTTCCATGTGTTGAAACTCAAGAAGGATTCAAAAGGATATTAATGACGTTTTCAAGAAAAAAATCAATTGTCAAAAATACGTTTTACACACTTCATTGAACATTACAAGAAATGGTCATGGAAATATTTAACAATATATTGTGGTATTATCTCACAGTGTTACATTATCTTTTGACCAAATAGAGAGGTGGTGTACTAAGCAAAATTGAATTTAGATTGTAAAGTGTATGCTACATTTTTGTTTTTTAGGAGTAGAATTAAACTAGAAAATGCCCCTAAAGGTGCAAAGATACACCAAAGGAATAAAATATTTGTTTATGTCCAGTCAAACCCCACAACGAGTGATTTTTAGTGTAATTATGTTTCTTAATCAGGGTAAATATGTTAAGCCAATAACGAATGATTTGGGTTAATGGATTGTTGAGTCAAAATTTCTTAGGCATAGAGTAAACAAATCAACACCAAGATGTCAACTAAAATATAAAAAAGTAAATTCACTCCATAGGACTATAATGTAAGCCTTTCGATATGACCTTCCAGCAAAGTTTTAACACCCAACATGATAGACATTTAATCCAAGTAAATGATATGCATAGGTATATCAAAAATTTTCATCTGATCTCAAATTCTTTTTGTCCACAAAAATTAACTAGATTAAATATTTTCATCATAAAATAGGAAAATACAAAAATATCTATCCAATGATGGAACAACGAGTTTGTTTTCGACTATAAGAACCCTATTTCAACACTCTAATACATGTTTTTTTTAAATGGCTTTTGGTTATTTTGGGTTGACTTTTGTATTTATGGGTACAAAGGTATTAAATGCATGAGTTATATTATCAAAGAAATCCAAACATAGATGGATCATGTAGGTGTAAAAAAGAACATTGTTGCATTTCATAGTGATTTCATACTACTATAACATTTTCATACAACAAATACCAATGCACTCTAATCCTTTTATGGCAGAAACTATTTAATCCATTGTTATTTTTAAACTTATACACTAATTGAATCATAAACAAAAATAATTTCCTTTCTTATAGTGCCATGATTAAAAGGTCTAAGAGGATTTTCAAAAGACTCCATGACTAAAATAGTAAGAGGATGAACACAATAAAAATCGGTGTTCTAAAGGATTCAATCAAACTACCATCTATACGCCAGATAAAAATTGAATCCAATAAAATCTTGATTTCAAGGATTGGCCACGATAAACAACAAAGAGATGAGATTTAAAATGTGAACCTTACATAAAAGGCTTTCAATCTTACACAATACTATTACTTTTCACAATTCAATTAGATTTATGAAACTTTGAAAGTATTTTATTGGTAGAAAAATGCAAAAGCAATGTCATTTTAAGTTAAGTATGACCTAGACAAAAAAAATTGTTATAGCATAGGCATGAGATTAATACCAATGTTTAATGGTTGAACAAACTATACTTTCCTTTACGAGTAGCAAGAGGATAATAAGTTTTAAGTATTCAACTTTCAATGGAAAAGACTAGTTAAAAAGCATTAGAAAAACTTTGAATTCATGTTGTGTGTATATCACACTAAACAAAAAAATTAACAAATATAATTAAAGGTTAAATTAAAGGTTAAAGGGCAATACATTTTGAAAAAAATAGATTTCAGGCATAATCTACAACGAATTGATGGAGAATTGAAAATTTTATCCGTAATAGAAATTATTACTTTCATGGGTCATGATAGCACGAGATTAGATCATACACAAGAGCAATATATTAAAAACACTCATTTTCATAACGAAAATTTTTAATAAACCACGACCGAAATTATATGTATAATAAATGGTAAATCCCTATGGTATATATAAAAATCTAGAGGCTATTTTTCAATTATATAATATCTCTATATAAATTTTTGGTCAATCACTTATTGAATAATAATTTTATAAAACATCGTAAAGTCATTGCAAATAGTGCTACTTCTCAACATAGTGTTTTGGTGGCTAAGTCAGGGATTCTATGTTCAAAGTGTTTCACACTTTCACAAGTTATATTTTGGCACTAGGTGAGATCAATGTAACATCCTGTAAGAGTTCAAAGGACCATAAATCTACATGACATTATCTCCCCACCCACATGTTTCAAGTTTTGGGCTTCCTCATTTTAGGAGCATTTAATCCACCTAGTGAGTTGTAGTATGGTTGGTTTGGTAGAATTGGGGAGAAATTAGGTTGATTAGGAGTTAATGTTTTTAGATAAATATCAAACCTTTATCGTACTAGTACTAAAAATTAGTGTTGGTCAAATTGTTTCACCAAATAACCACTGATAATTGGATTAAATTTTTATAAATCTATTGTAAAAAATACATCTATAGGATAATAAATAATAAATACATATTATAATTTTATTTATTGATTTTAATAATAAATAATTAAAAATATATTTTATATTTTTTATGTTTACAAAAAGATAGAATGTTTTCAGTATAATAATTTTACATTTCAAATATAATTAAATAAATAATCTTTCCTATATAATTTTTTAATTAAATTTATATAATTATAAATTATATATATTTTTTTAATTTTACAATTATACTTATATTTTTTTAATGATACTTTATACTTGTACTTTATATGTTTATATTTATATTCTATTTTGTATTGTTTTATATAAAGAATATGGTTAGAATGTCAAAATAATAGTTTGAGTTATATAGAAATACCATTATAAAAATACTTAGTCTATTTAGGTAAAAAATTAAAGATAGTAAATATAAACATTATATCTTACATTAATTAATTGTCTATGATAATGAAATAATTTCATTGTATCCGTACATACATTATTCTTTAAGCATATAGTTTATTTGTTATTTACACGTGTTATGGAATTGTTAGAGAAACACATAGAAATAAAAGTTTTTTATAGAAAAAATGTTAATATATTATATATAAAAAGAAATCAATCTAATTTCAAATAATAATTATTTATTGATCTTTTAAATTCATTTTTTATAATTGCTTACCTTTTTAAATTATAAAATAATTATATAAGTATGTGCAATACAATTTTTTTAACTCATGATATAATATAAAGAAATTAGACAATTCATTCAGAAGATGATTTGAAACATATTTCGATATTAGAAGTTTTTTTTTTTAAATGTTCAAAAATCACAAAAAAAAAAGTTTGAGTTGTTAAATTAATATCTTAAAAAAGAAAAATTATGCTACTAAGTCTTTTAAAATTTATAAAATTATTAATTTCAAATGAGAAAAATAGTGAAATACCAAAATTAATAATAATACTAATAATACCAAAATTAATAAAATAAACCACAAGTATTATTATTATGAGCAATAAATAGTTTTTTATTCAAATACAATGCGATAAAATGAAATGGGACAAGTGAATTGATTAAGAAAAATACAAAATGAGGTGTTACTATAATTTTGCATCAAGATACCTTTAGCAAATTTATATCAAAATCTATTTAAAAACATTCCTACACTTGACTACGACGTTTTTAATTTTATAATACGTTCAAAAATATTATATATGATATAATTATATATATATATATATATATATATATATATAAGTACTTAATATATATGGAAATTATATAATTAGTTGAGAAAACCTCACATTGAATGTTCTAAACAAAAATTTACCTAAATCTGGACCAAAAAACATAGTCAATTCTAGCTTTAAAAATAGGAAGGGAAGGGAAAGGAAACACCCTAATTATCTTTTTTATTCCATTGAAAAAACTTAGAAGTCTATTTCATTATATAACGTAACTATATTCTCTACTCCATGGAAAAAACTTACTATCTTTTTCATTTTATATAAGTAATTATATTTTTTTATTTCATGCGACAAACTTAATATCTATTTGATAATGGCTTTGTTAAAAGTGTTGAATATTATTCTTCTATATTATATATATTGTGTTGTGTGTGTGTGTGTGTGTGTGTGTGTGTGTGTGTGTGTGTTTGTTTATTATATTCTTTAATACCATACAGAAGATTTTACTAAAAATATACAACATACAAGAAATGGGTGACCTCCCAGGAAGTCCAAGTTACCAAGTGAAAGCCCCATAAGTGATGATTGAGGCTATGTAATTTATTTCACTAGTTTCAATTCCACCTCTTCACCCCTATGAGAATCACCTGATGCAATGAGTGCTAGGTGGACTATTCAAAAATCATGAGAAAGTCATCAATTACGACTACCTTTCATGGAAAGGGTCATAGATTAATGACTTACTTAACGCTGTTGAATCCCAGAAAATGATATCTACTATAATGTACTAGGAAAACCCTCAATACCTAATTCAAAAGAGTGAAGGGAACTCTACTTGAATGGTTCATGAGGCACAATACTTGCTAAGGTTTTGTAAACGGGGTAGCAAGCTAAGTGGGCTCGAGTGTGGGGAAAGCTCCAAAGTTAAGTGTGCTTGAGCCACAGGTGATTTGGGATGGATGACTTCACAGGAAGTCCTGGTTATCAAGTGCAAGCCTCAGAAGTGATGATTGACGCTATGTGATTTATTTCCGTAGTTTCAATTCCACTTCTTCACCCCTATGAGCATCACCCGATGCAATGAGTTCTAAGCGGACTATTCAAAAATCTTGAGAAAGTAGTCAATTACAACTACCTCTCATGGAAAGAGTCATAGATGAATGAATTACTTAATGTAGTTGAATCCCAGAAAATGATATCAAATATAATGCACTGCGAAAACCCCCAATACTTAAAGCAATATAATGTTCGAAGTAGTGAAGAAAACTAATATTTGCAACCAATTTTGTAGAAATTTTTAAGATATAACATTTATAATATCTACCTTAAACATGAATAAGATTTTAACGAAACATACAAAACTATTACACTCAAGAAATCCTTTAAACTATTATTTCTGAAGGTGATTTCAAACCTTTAAATTTGCATGAAAATGAGTTAATGTGAATCTCAACATGTAGAAACTAACCATTTTGTAACCTTTTCAAAACCTTTATGGTAAGTAAAAGGGAGACATTAAAAGTTAGTGGTTTTTATATCTACATTTGAATATAGCTCCACCACCCCCACTGCCATTATTTATAGATAATTGGATAAGAAGGAGAGACTGCTACAGTTATTAGAATGATCACTCTTTCATGATACTTAGTGGATGAAACTCATTGAATGTCATGGAGTGTCCATGTTAAAGGAATTTTTGAACTCCCACAACAATCTTCGCTAGACTATTATTTTATTGATTCCTGAAAAAAATTGATAGTGTTAATGGTGAATGCAGTGACGTCTCCGATTAACTATATCTTACAACCAGAGTATTTTAGGTTTATAAAATCAGATCTCTATCTTATATAGAGTGTTAAATGACTTAGCAGATGAAACAACCTTTCAATCTAGACATATAAAAATATAAAGGGATGGTACATCCTCTATTATTTATATAGAGCTTTATTGATAGTCTCTACTACTACAATGAGAAAAATATATAATAGGTTATCTTGGTAAAAAAATAAAATTATAATAACCATTTTCATATTTTTATGCCAAATATCTTCTACATTTGAACATTTAAATAACATTGGTGTGGATGAATTCTTACCAAATTATAATGGAAATAGTCAAATAACTATGTTCCCTAGATGTCAAATACACAAGGAAGAATTGAGAAATTGATCCGTCCATTGCAATGGTTATTTAAATAGTGATTAAAGGGATTTCATGTAACCCCCAATTCCAATAAAACCATGATTCCACATTACATGAAGTGTGGGATACATTTTACTCGAAAAATGACAATTCCAACAATTTCGGGTAGAAAAATATAATACAGTGAAAATGAATTCCACTAGGAGAAACAAATTCAAATAATTGGTAGTCCCATAAAAATAGGGTGACATATATATTTGTACTTTCCATTACCATAAAAATAGGGTCAATTGGAGAATCTAGTTTGAATTAGAGTGAATATAAATTCTACGAGGAGAAACAAATCCAAATAATTGGTATTCATATAAAAATAATGTGAAATATATATTTTTATGCTTTCCATTACCATAAAAATAGCGCGAATGGGATAATGTAGTTTAAATTTTGCAAGGTGAAATAATTTTTTAAACTCTCCCCATAATATTCCCATGGGTTAATTGTTTACAACTACTTTTTTTTTTTTTAAATAAATATTGGGTGATGGGTATTGTAACCCCTATTCGTAAAAAGAATCTGAACCAAAATAAATAACCCCCTAATTTTTACCATGGGAAACATTTCACCCATAAAGTTTTATATGATTTTCATTAGACTAGCGTTGCATAATAGAAGCATATTAAAACAATCATAGAGTGTGAGCTAATCCAATTGGATCTCCATATTTTTATTCATATGCACCGTAGTTTTAGTTAAGGAAAGGAGTGCAATAGGATGAAAATAAGTACATGAATGTTTTTAACTAGAGAGATTAGGTGGAAAAAAGTGACAACTTGCATAGTAGAATTCTTGCCATGAACTTTTCTAGAACTAAGTTCATTACTAAGGTTGAAATTGTTTAATTTGTTTATGAGGATTTATACTTTTAAACTTTTTTTTAGGGTCTATTGATTAGGTTTATAATTTGTATGTGATGATTTAGACACCACCATATCTCCGCGCTCTGTGATATCAACATCTATTATCATAACCAGTGATCTGTGTTTGATAGCATGACATTTGTTCTGTGATTGTGACGATGAGGCTTCACGTGTGTTGTTTCATCAAGTTAAAAATATTTTTTGATAAATAAATGGTGGTCATTTAAGAATTTTCGTGCTAGCCATTGTGAGTGATTTATCCTATGTTGATCTAAGGTTTGGCCATCGAATTGCTTAAAACAATTTGTTGTTGAAACCATGAGAAGAGCCAAGATTAAATGGGATCAAAAATCCTTAGAAGTAGTGTGAACGTAGAAGGAGAGGTACCAAAAATAACTCCAACATAATTAGTTGGGACAATAATGTAGCCTTAGGCATTGAGCCGATAGGATAGGATGAATATAAATCAAAGGTGATGGAGAATGACAATTGTGATCTGGCTAATGGTACATCGAGTGAAAAAAAAATGTTACAAGGCCACATTTATTGCCATAACAAGTGAAGGATATTGTGCATGGTACATACATCAAAACTAAAGACCAAATCATGAAGGAAAGAGTTGTGTTGATGTAATGTAGAGGGGTGAGCGATTATTTAGACAAATGAATCATCATTGTTTGACATAGATTAAATATAAATTCATCCCCAAAGGTTGTGATACATAATATATTGAGGATCATATTTTTTCACCTCTACATAAATGAGCAAGGGAATTATACAATGCAACTAACTAGTTGTGCACATGTTGAATGGAGTGCTTAGTGATAAAGAAAGAAAGAAGAGGAAACTATGAATTAGTGTCTTTGCATATAAAAGGTGGTTTATATGATGGTGGTTTGTGTAATGGTTGAGTTATGAGTATAAGTGTTGATGGGATATACCAAGATAGTGCAAGTAATGTGGAAGTATGGATATCAAATGTTGAGTGATGAGACATGCAATGTGAGAGTATATGACTATGCATATTATGCTAAGAGTGTAAAATACTTGAAGTAAGAACTGTTTTATGTGCAACGAATAAGAAACCACATATGTGTCATGTAGATTTTTTTACAGGAGACACAACCTTGTGGCATTTTTAAAAGGCTCAGAAGGTTGCTAAGAGTAGCGAAGGTTGAGAATAGATCCTGGTGAAGGTGGTCAAGGCTTAGAAGAAAAATAGTTTCAATCTTTGAATTTTCCTATTAATAGAAACTATATGCCATGGGGATTATCGCATGGTAATATATTACAATGTTATATCATCATTTGACAAAACAAAGAGGTAACTAACTATGGAATGGTTTACAAACTTCCTCTAGCGTTAAACATATCGATGACAAACTTTTGTGGTTTTGAAGTCATCCATCCTAATAGACTTGTAACAACTTGAAAATTTTAATGTAGACAACAAAAATGCAAATAGAATGCCGACCTATAAAACCTTCAAAAATTGGATGTATAACTGACCTCCACACTAACAACAAAACCAAATGAAAATGACAACATGGTCACATATTTTTGTTGGGAAATGACATAGAAAAAAGAGAGTGTAAACTTACAATGGGATCAAAACCCACATATAAATGCATTTTCGTCGGAAAAATCTTTGTTAAGGTCGAAAGAGTTTCATCGAAAATATTGTTCAATAAGAAAACCTAGTGTTCAGATTCCACAGCCCCCCAACCAAATAAATATATTACTTGGTATTCAAGGCTTCTCTTAAGTTTAATGTCAAAAAATTTGGTCGAAAGTTAGTTTTAATAGTTCAGCCAAAAAAACTATAGTTTTGCCAAAAGAGTTTGAATAATTTGGCCCAAAAAATAAATAGTTCTTCCAAAAAAGTGCAATCACAAAATTTTCATTGGAAACTCTCATAAGTGTAACCCAACTTCACATTTATACCCCTAGTTCACTTTCATGTGAACCCTTCTGAGCTATGGAATATAAGGTATGGACACCTTCAGTATAATATCTTTCCATCTCTAAATGTAGTGGCCAATGGCATCCCTGAATTGAATGAAGAACTTGAAGAGATCTGCAAGGGTTGTTCTCTAGGAAAGAACGTGAGGAAGCCATTTGAAAGAAGTGATACTAGATCAAGCTTTTAATCGTATACACTCTTATGTGTGTGGTCCTATGGCAGTAAAATATATTGGTGGGCATCAATATTATGCCACGTCCACTGATGATTTCTCAAGGAAGATGTTAGGCCCCTATACTACTAGTCTAACCTCTTATTGTTATTACTACAACCCCCTTATTATATTGTTGTACCCATGTAGTCCCAATATTGTTACTATTGTGCCCAATATAAGCCCACTATTGTTATTATTGTGCCCTTACATTATTATTGTTATGTCGAATCTGCTTATATTATGACCCCTTAGACTCCTATATATAGAAAGGAAGTATTGTCATTTGTATCGTCCAAGAATTATTCATTTGTGTAATGTAAAGGAGGTTGCCCCCTTGAAGAGGCTGAATTCTAAGGCATTCAACTATCTCTTCTATCTTTTTGTGAGCTGGTTTCATAACATCTGGTATCAGAGCTGTGGATTCTAGGGTTTTGCTGCTCCAAATAGGTCATCATGGAATTTTTGCTATAACTTTTTTTTGCGATGTTTCAGAAGTGCAAAAAAACCATTTGCAGCAAAATCGTGTTGAACCTTGGATCCGAATTTCAAAGATTTTTGTGCAATATTTGTGGGGATATGATCTAATGAATTTAGCCTTTTTCCATACTCCTGAATTACATTCCAAATAGGTGACCTTGGTAAAATAGTCATAACTTTTGTTTTGAGAATCATATTGAAATTTCGTAAGAAGTGACAGAACGAGGATGGACTGTAGTTCCTTGTGTACTTTTTTCAGGTCCAAAGGTCAAAAGAGTGACTCATGGCATGTCGTACAAGTTCACTCTACTAAACTAGTCTATAATTAGGTCACCGTGGGAGATTTGGCATAACGCTTCCTTGGAGAATCCAATTTGGATCAGACTAGTGGCGTTGGAAAGAGAACGCAGAGGACTATTGGAAATCATGATTTTAGAACTAGAAGATTTGAAATTACAGAGTTACATTCATTTCAAGATCGAGCTCCTAAAGTCAAGAAAAAGTGAGATGAGGAAGTTTGATGGCAAGGATCCGATAAATTGGATATTACAGACAGAGAAATATTTTGATCTACATGGTGTACCACTATTACAAAAGGTATGTATTGCATCTAATTACTTAGAACCGAATCATTTTTTATGGTATAAAGGGCTTTGTTCTCGTAAACCACTTGTCACGTGGTCAATTTTCATGGAGGAAATGATAGCACATTATGAGGATACAAAGAGAAACTCCTTCTTTAGCCAGTAGATAAATCTCAAACAAAAGTGTTCAATGGAAGAGCACATTGAAGACTTCCAAAAATTGAATAGAAGGGTAAATTATATTCTAGAGAAGCAAAGGATTGATGCCTTCATAGGGACTTTAAAGGATAACGTTCAACATGAGGTTTGTTTTTGGGAACCTGATTCATTGGAGGAGGCATTCGAGTTGGCAAGAAAAATTGAAAGTGAAAAAATGAAAACAAGGAATCCCACCACTCATGACTATAATTATGGAAGTGTTTAGCCTTCCACAACCTACAAGGCTTACACCACAACAATTGGAAGAAAAAAGAGAAAAAGGGCTTTGCTACAATTATGATAGAAAATGCACTAAAGGTCATAAGTGTGCTCAGAAGAAATTATTTTACATAGATTATGAAGAGGAGGAAGAAAATGATCAAGAAACATCAAAAGAAGAGGATATATGCTAGGACCCAACCCCAGAGAAAGAAGAAATGAATCAGACCATATCTTGTAAAGCATTGACAATAATTACTACTCCTAAAGCTCTCAAGATAGAATGACATATCAAGAAGAAAAAGGTGCAAGAAGTGAAAGATCACATCAAGAAAGAAGAAATGAATCCAACCATATCTTATAATTCATTGGTTAGAATTACCACTACTCAAACTATCAAGATAGAAGGGCATATCAAGAAGAAAAATGTTCAAGAAGTGAAAGATCACATCGAGCATCAAGAAATGAATCTAACCATATCTTGTAAAGGATTGGAAGAAATTACCACTCCTCAAACTCTAAAGATATAAGGACATATCAAGAAGAAAAAGGTTCAAGCAGTGAAAGATCACATCGAGCATCAACAACAAGTTCTCCAACTTTTAAAGGATAACGCCACTTTGGTGCAAAATTGAATGAAGCAATAGGTAGATCAACATCGTAGTGAAAAATGTTTAAATGTAGGCGATTGTGTATTTTTACTGCTACATCTAAAGCAAGTTATTTATGAGAAGGAAATGTTGGCAATACTATATGCACTTACGAAATGGCGACCTTACCAAATGGGAAGACACTTCAAGGTAAAAATAGATGATGATAGTCTTAAATACTTTTTAGAACAACTATTATCTTTAGAAGAACAAAAAAAATGGGTCACAAATATGTTGGCTTATGACTTTGACATCATGCATAGAAAAGGGTAGCAAAAATTTTTTGCAGATGCATTCTCAATAAAGGATGAGGATGTGGAAGCATTGTTTTGTGCTATTTCTATTATCCGACCAGATTGGATAGACGAAGCAAGGGATGAATGGAAGAAGGATGAACAAGTATGGTCACTCATTCAAAAGTTGTAGAATATTCCAATTCAAACAATATTGCCAGAACTTGAAGAGGAAGGCAAAATCAAATTGGAACTTGGAGCAGTCATAAAAACAAGAACCCGACAGCTATGAAATTGATCAATTTCAGAGTATCTCATCAAGTGGAAGAACTTACCCCCTGAATATTCCACATGGCAGAACACGAGTTTTATATAAAAGTATCAAGAACTATTCAAGCATTGAGGAAAACACTTTTTGAAGGAGAGGGGCATGTTAATCCCCTATACTATTAGTGTAACCCCTTACTGTTATTAGTACAACCCCCTTATTATATTGTTGTACCCATTTCGTCCCGATATTGTTATTATTGTTCCCCATAGAAGCCCACTATTATTATTATTATGCCCTTACATTATTATTGTTATGTCGACTCTGATTATATTATGACCCCTTAAACTCATATATATAGAAAGGAGGTCTTGTCATTTGTATAATCCAAGAATTGTTCATTTGTGTAATGTAAAGGAGGTTGCCCCCTTGAAGATGTTTAATTCTAAGGCATTCAACTATCTTTTCTCTCTTTTTCTGAGTTTGTTTCATAACAATTCTACCTATGAGCTATCTTGATATATGAGTCTATTTGAGAGTAATGATATATTGTTGTAACATTTCTATGTCTACATTTTCATAGCACTATACCAAATGTCATTTGTGCTAAATTTTGTGCTTCAACTGGATCACATTATAATACATGAGTGTGTGCTAAATTAGGTGATCTATGAGTGGATCTTAGATATTGAAAGCTAGTAACTGAAAAATCCTACATCATAGTGAATACCATAAGCTCCTTCATTCTATTAACCCCCCCAAAACTTTAATCCTTAAGAATTTATTGAGCAACTCAATCATCAAACTAAAAGACATAAGCCTCATCTTTGGACATACTATGTTTTATCCTAGATTACAATAGATTTTAGTCTATTTTGAAATTTTGGTAAGATAATTTCCTTAATATAGATTACGTTTAACTCATAGTGTAACTCACCCCTCCCACATTTACCAACATTCACTTCTTGGTAGAGTGAATATGGTAAATAGATCTATAATTGCATGACCCAACCTCCTAGATCCCATTAAGGAAATGGTGTCGACTACTGATGATAATTGACATTCCACAACATCCTACATGTGATACAAAACATGCACTAACAAGTAATCCTAATTGGCCACACCTTGAGTCGAACCCCTCCTTCTCTACCCTGAGGCTTCAAATGCACCCAAAACAAGGCCTTCATCTATTTGGAAACCTCCAGTCACATGCACAAGCTTGTATCCATGGAATTGGAACCTAAACTTTCTAGTTAAGAGCATGCAGTCCCAAATTGTGAACCTGAATTATGCTTGAACCTCCACCCAAAACTTCTTATACCTTCTTAGATGCATAATTGACGTAATAAAAATTTTGAATATTCAAACTTGAGTTAGATACATCACATAGCTAGGGCCAACCAAGATAATCATTTCATCAAACATATTGAGAACATGAAATATACAGGTCAAGAAAGCATAATTGAACATAGTGGTCAGATAATTATCTGAAAATAATCAAGAAGATCAAATTCCCTCCCATAGTTGTTTCAATAACATTTGTTAGGTCACGTATTCATTAACCACTCATCAACAAATCAAGCACATTAAGAGCCATAACTAGAACTTGTTATGAAACCCTCCTTATAACTAAAATAATAACCATGATAAAACAACCATTAAATCCACATGGTAACAAGTATAATAACTCATGAAATACAAGAGGAAAATACCCCTTATTAATATATGTGAAACTCAACAAAATTAGGGACTTCCACGTACCACCCAACCATAGATTGGGCTGAACAAAATATTTCTTTTAGCCAACCACCCCCATGTCATATTTTAAGCATGAATGTGGCACTTAGGACAAAACAATCATGGATTCCCCAAGATTAGACAACCTCCACCATCAAGCTTTACCACAATCCCACCAAAACTAGTCAAGGGATCATTAGCCCCAAAATAACAACATAAACGAACAGGGTTATCCACATATTAAACCACCTCCACCATCAGTCTTTACCACAATCCCACCAAAACTAGTCAAGGGATCACTAGGCTTAAAGTAAGCACATAAAAAACCAAGGACGCTTAAGGATTAAACAACCTCCACCCTCATGCTTCACTGCAATCCTTCCAAAATTAGTCAAAGGATCACTAGGCCAAAAACAAGCTTGGATTCCTCATAATTTCTTCACCAATACCTTGAGGAATTTTCTTGTCTCCACCATGAGGCTTTACCATAATTTCACCAAAATCGTTCAAGGGATTCTCAGGCCCTTGGGAATTTCCCTAAGACCACCTCAATCAGTTCCAAAACCATCTAGTAATCTATATATCGACCAAATGAATGAACCCCATCACACCATGACTATCTTGAAATGGCAAGGTAATGATGAAACCACTGTCACATGTAGGAAAACCCATTTCAATGGAAATAAAAGAACCAAATACGTACATGCATGTAACATGCATTCACCAACCATCTAGTATATCACACATGCAACTTGTTACCTACAAGTATTCGTGCCAAAGGTGATCGATCCAAATTATCCTTACTTTTTCCTTACTTCATTGTCCTCCCTTGGCCTTCCTTCCTCCAATTCTAAAGTTCTCTAAGTCTCTAGGTGTGTAATAGTATGAAAAAATAGATATGATAGAGATATAGATCCACCATAGAATTTTCAAAATCCTTTTTATCATCAAGGAATCTATTTTCTTAATTTTCCTATATCTTTCCTTCAATTTTCCTCTCATGCAATTATGTGACCTTCCATCTCCTTTTTCTCCTATTTTCCTTTACTTTCATAAACAAATGCTAATTAATTCCTTTTTCCTTTTAAATGCCTTTGCAAATTTCCTTAGCCATAATAAGCATAAACAAACACCGAGTAGGGTCTTTTTACCAACATTCAAATTGGAATACATGTCCCATGACCTTGGTCTTATTTCCCCTTTATTAACTTTATTACATGAAAAATTAACTAGGGGTTATTAAAGGCTCCAACCCTTACTTGAAAACTGCCCTTAGTATTCTATTTTACCTACAACCAACAAGACTGTTTTAAATGAAACCATATTTCCCATGTATCTTTATAACTTAGCTCAATGTTTTATTTACAACGAAGAACCTGCTAAAAAGAATAACCAACATGACAACCATACTGCTTATTGGATTTTTATAAAAAACCTATATATGATTTTTATAGTAAATATGTATGTATTTACAAACAATGAAGGATACATATCTCAAATTTGATCAACCATCTCCCATTTAGCTTCATTGGGCCCAAATTTCTTCCACTACACTTTAACTTGCTTGATTTCTCTGTTATGGAGCATGAATTGTTTCTGCTATGATATGCACTAAGGCTTTAGCTGGAATTCTCCTTTTGGCTCCATCTACAATATAGACTAGTCAATCCCATGATCATAATGCTTTAGAAATATTTTATGAAATAAAACATGGCAAACATCATGGACTTTCACTGTTGGTGGCAATGTAAGTCTGTATGCCACTAGTCCAATCCTCTCAATGATCTCAAAAGCCCCGGAATACCGATGTCCCAACATGGCACATTACACAATCCTCAAGGAGATCTTATTGGGCTTGATGGGCCAATACACATGCTCCTCAACCTAAAACTTCTTACATTACCTGTGTTGATCTAAATAACTCTTTTGTCTATCTTATGCTCCCTTAAAATTATTCTTGATATTGTACATTTCTTGCTCCATCTCTAGCAGCCAATCCAGTCCAATCAATCCCATGTTCACTGTATCACTCGAGTTGATTGGAGTGTTACAACTCCATCCATAATGTATGTCAAATGTACTCATCCTCAGTGACTCATGATACCTATTGTTGTAAAAGAACTCAGCGTGTGGAACATACTCCTTCAACCTCCTATGCTAGTGCATGTTGTACATTCTCAACATGTCCTCTAGAATCATGTTGACCCTCTCTCTCTCTACATTCATCTATGGATGATAAGTTATACTGAAGGCCAACTATATACCCCAACCTAGAAATATATCCTTCCAATATATGGAAGTGAACCTAACGTCTCTATCAGATACAATATTCTTAGGAATACCATGCAACATTACTATCTCCCTAGTGAAGACATAAGCTACCTTACTAGCTAAATTAGTAGACTTAACCACTATGAAGTGAACTACCTTAGTTAACCTATCCACCACACCCATAATAAAACCATGTTTTTTGGATTTCCTCAAAAAACATATTGTGAAATCCATAGATATGACCTCCCATTTCCACTCTGGAATCAAAATCGGTAGTAGTAAACCACCTATATGCTTGCACTCAACTTTCACTTCTTGACAAACCAAACGCATGGTGATGAACTCATCTAGCTCTTTCTTTAGATTCTTCTAGTCATAGAACTTCTTCTGATATCTTGGATTACTTGAATACAACTTAACATGAAATTCCCTCAAAGTAAGCTTCTTGAGCTCACTTTTGTCCTACACATAGATCCTATCTCTAAGTCTCACCAAAGAATCTTCCGTGAGATGATAGTCCACATCATGATCACATATAACGTTCTTTTGTACCTTGTATCTTGCTCCTTTCTGTAAAATCCAAACTTGAAAATTTATCCCATGTGAACTCATAACTATTATGTGATTTACATGTACTCTTTTTCTAAGCGCATCTGCAACCATGTTCAATTTACCATTGATGTACTTGATCTCGTTGTAAAACTCACTAAACGTGGAAAACCATCTAGCTTCCCTGGAATTTAGATTTGGTTGGTCAAACAAGTAGCTCAATCCACTACGATAGTTCGGCCACATCTTCAATGTTTGAATGATTGTTGCCAACTGAAGATCATGCACCACATAGTTCTCCTCAAACTCATTCAGTTTCCTTGACTCATAACATACCACCTATCCCTCCTACAGCAAGACTCCACCAAGTCCTCTCTTGCTAGTGTTTGTACACAACACAAAATATTTATCTTGATATTGTATGTTTAGAACTAGAGAATTTGTAAGAAACTGCTTCAACTACTCAAAACTAAATTTGCATTCCTATGTCCATTCAATTTTTTTTTCTTTCCTTTGCAATGATGTAATAATATAGGAAATCAATTAGAACTTTTTGATGAACCTCTTGTAATAACTTTCAAAGCCAATTAGTGATCTAACCTCATCCACGTTCTTAGGATCTTCCAATTTCATGATAGCTCTAATCTTTCCAGGGTATACTATTATTCCTTCCTTGGAAAAGACGTGTCCCAAGTAATGTATTGTTGTTTGGGAGAAACTACATATATTAAGCTTTGATTCTCTCTTAGAAATGTCAGTACTATTGTTAAGTGTTTGACATGCTCTTCGTCATTCTTAAAATATATCAATATATCAATAATTAATATAATAAAAATCTTGTCTAGATAAGGATGCAACACGCTAGTGATCAAACACACGAAATTTGTTGGAGCATATGTTAAACGAAAAGGAACAACAACAAACTCATAATTCCCATAACTGGTGCAGAAAGAAGCCTTGTAGATGTCCTCTTCTTTGATGCATACTTGATGAAATCCTAATCTCAAATCAATGTTTGAGAACATTGTTGCCCCCTTTAGGTGATAAAAAAAACTCATTAATCCTTACCAATGAGTACATGTTCATGATCGTCACCTTATTCAACTTCTTAGAATCAATGAAAAACCTGAGAGTAACATCCTTATTTTTCACAAACAATATTGGTTCACCTTAAGATGACACACTTGGCCTAATTGTTATAACGTTCTTTGTCACTCCGTTATGGTGAGAGAAACCTAAAATCAACTTACCTCAGTTGTTTGGCTAAAATGTACCCCTTTTTTACATTTTCTTTTACTTGTGTGAGATTTATCCCATGACAAAAGGGTTGAATTAGAATATTGAGTTATTTCTCGTAATTAATTTGCCAAAATATTGTAATTTTAAGATGACAATTATTTCACAATTGGGATAATTGATAAAACACTCATAATTGTGAAAATGATTTATATAGTTTTGCATTCCCAAAGAGATTAAGCTGACACACTTGTTTATTAGTTTGCTAGGGGTCCATTATTGATGAAATTTCCTAACTTCTAAAGCCCCTAGGTGTCTAGATACATTCTCCTAAAGGATAGAATGGACCCTTATAATCTCACCAAGAGGAAAGGGGGAAGAGGAAGTATCCAAACTATAGTGCGAGAGCTATGTTAGACTGGGAGAGGAGACCACATGAAAAGATTAGGAGAGTACATCCTTTGATGGGAGGTATATTGATTCACTTTCACTTATATGATTAATATAAACATATGTTCATTCCCTGTATCTATTTGTATTCAACATGCTTTATAATTGTTTCTATGATATTTTCATCTAATGACCCTTTGAGGAAGGTAACTTTTTTTCTCTGTTTGTTTGTGGTTGTGTGTAGGGATTGAGATTAGGTGTGGAATAGGTAGATCACTTGAGTGTAGAGAGGAAATCTGCATCAAACCAAAAATCCTTCCCCAACCTATGAGGATACCAAGTGCACACATATTTCCTTATAGTATATAGAACTGACTGCTAGATGCATGCTTTTTAATTTGTGTTAGGACAATATTATATCCCTATTGGTCTTTCATTTTGTTGTTTGGTGATCTCAATCACATAACTTCAATGTTTAGACAAAATTTCTAATTATCCTAAATATCCCTATTGGAAAAATACTAAGGGGGGGGGGGGGGGGGGGGGGGGGCGGGGGGGGGGGGTGAATCAATATTATCAAGTCAAATAATTTTTCATTTTCAAACTTAGATATATGCTACTTCATATATGGAAACCAATATATACATGAAACTGTGTCTACAACAACTAGCATATAACCAGTAAACTTAAGATTTAAGTAATCCATTTGATCTTTAATCAGTTCATCAGAACTTCATTAACCATAAGAATAGTAAACAGGTGTAGTAAACAGAACAGATCATCACACATATGAACACAAGATATAAGGTGGAAACCCAATGTGGGTGGAAACCACCTGCTACAATGCTTCTCTATCTTCTTGTTAAAAAGAAACTTCTTTTTACAATATTTCTGTACTGGTGCAGTCTTATACCAATACGCAGGCTTCTACTTGCATAATGCTACAACCTTCTCTAGTTATCTAGCTTCTCCTGGAAAGGAGCTACAACCCCCTTAGCTCTTGTACTAGTTGATGTACTAGCATGTAGGTGCTGATCTACAGAAGGCTACAACCCTCTCTTTTCTTCCAGGGACCACTTTTCATAAATTTTTAGACTGGATCCATAAATAACATTGATCAAACATCAAATGTATCTACATTAACTAATCCCCTTTGCACTAGCCAAAACTGAATCAATTAATCACTTCTCTAATTCTTGTACCCAGAATACAGTAACAGTAACCAGACATCAATCCTAAACCCAGAATACTATAGCAATAAAAAAAAGTAGCTAAAACATATTTTATGAGACTTAAGTTGCTTCAAGATGAAGAACCTACGTGCATACACTTCTGTATTAAGGCAATCCAGCGTATACATTGTTTTGAATTACCAAACCAGCGTGCATACATGCATTTTTGTGTGGAACCTACGTGCAGATCTATAAAAGATAATTTATCCTTTTCAATTATTCAGACATCAGTTATACCCAGATTATTAAATTTATAGATCAAGTCATGTGCCAAATATAACAGATCAAAACCACACAAACATACTACTATTCAGGCCTTAAGATCTTGACCCATTAGTAGAACTTATCCTTCTTCTAGTGCTCAAGCTCCTCCTTGGTTCAAATCCAGCTATGCACCATAGCCCCAATGACCAGTATTCTAGATCTTTCTCTTCATAAGATATTCAATGCTTGAGTGAGTTTTCCTAATGATCTCCTTCCCCTTTTATAGTCTTAGCCCTTACTCAATACCATGGTCCAAAACCACTTAAAACCAATACTTGGGTTCAACACTTCGGATGAGATACCATGGTCCAAAACCATAGGTCCAAAATACCAAGGACTAAATACCATGGACTAAAAACAATTTTTCCCACATGTACGCACGTTTCCTTGTATGAAAGTGTGTGCATATGCATACACGCCTGTTGATCGGAAATTCCACGTGTATACACGACTTTGTTAAGTGGAACCTATGTATATGTCATCTTCCTTCATTCTGAGAGCCTGAAATGAGATTTGTCATCTGAGTGAGTTTCCATCAAGGACAACACCTGTGTCATAGTTCAAAACCTATGTCATAATGCCAACAATCTCTCCCTTTGGACTTAGTGGCAACCCCAAGTCACTCAATGTCATTCTCCCCCTTTGTCATCAAGGACAAAGGGTTATGCTCCCCCTGAGTACATGCTGAAATCTCTACCCTGATGTGTTGTCCATGCTCCCCCTAACTGTAGGCATGGTGTGCAAAAATATGTTCTACATGAAAGAACATTACTCTATAAATGACCTTCCTATCACCAAAGGCTCATACATACATCCATATCCCAATCAAGTGGGGATATGCCAATATTGACCAATCCACCCAACCAAGTGGGGATACACCAAAAGTTTACACATGATAAAAAAAGAACATTACGTCATCCATTCCAGGCATAGTGGGGAAACCAAAATAGGTTGTTACATGAACTTGATGATAGAAGATATTTATAGAAACAAAATATCTAAAACAGGATTATGCTAGGCATGAACAACTAACACCAGTAGTATCTGTCAATCATTATTCAGACTAGCAACCATGTTCTCCCTTTGCACCAAAAACAACTATAAGATTAAACCAAGATCTTCTAAGATAATGCCAACACTGCATTATTAGAAGTATATGCTCCCCCTGAACCTGTGTCAGATGGTCTCTGTGAAACCCATATCAGACTCTTTTCATCCTATGTCTAGCCCACTGTTTGTCTTTAGACCAACATATACACGACTGTATCCACATAAACCTATGTATGTATGTGGATGCTCCTCATGAAACTCGTGTACAACCACTTTTCTCTGAAACATATAAGTTTCAATAGCTAGATGATGCATCAACTACTCCCAGCTTCTGTCTAAGGTATTCAAATGTCTCCTTGGGCCGTGGTTTGGTGAATATATCAGAAACCTATTCCTTGTAGGGAACATACTTTGTTCAAGCACTTGTTCCCGGATAAAATGATATTTGATAGGTATGTGCTTGGTCTTTGATTGCATGACTGGATTCTTTGAAATATTGATTACACTTGTATTATCACATAAAATGGATATAGGTGGAGTACAAGTGATTTGAAGATCTTGTAAAGTTTGCATCATCCAAAGAAGTTGTGTGCAACAAGATGTAGCAGCCACATATTCTTCTTTAACTATAAATAAAGCAATTGAAATTTATTTCTTGTTGAACAAAAATACTAATCTGGAACCCATAAAGAATGCACCACCACTAGTGCTCTTTTTTTTATGCATGCTTCCTGCCCAATCTACATCTGTATATTCATGAAGCGTGACATCTGTATCTCTAGGATACCATAATCCATAGTTTTGTGTTCATTGAAGATATTGGAAAGTCATTTTAACCACCTAAAGGTGTGCTTCTTTTGGATTTTCCTGAAATCTTCCAACTATTCCCATTGCTTACATGATTTCTGGTCGAATACCTGTTAAATAGAGTAGACTTCCAATCATGGATCTATAGGTTGGTTGATGTACTATTGTTGATTCATCATTTGTGTTGAGGCTGCATCGTGTTACCATAGGTGTACATACTCGTTTCGAATCTTCCATGCCATATTTCTTCAAGATCTACTTGAGGTACTTGGTTTGTGATAGAATGATACCGTCTTTGTTTTGTTGTACTTGTAAACCAAGTAAATATGTGAGCTCACCAAGTAGGGACATTTCAAATTCTTTCTACATCACCAAAGCAAATTTTTGACTCATGGCTTCTTCATTGCTACCAAAGATGATATCTTAAACATACACAACAATTATTAGCAATTTATCATTGCTAATTTTTATATATAGATTGTTATTTGTTGATCCTTCTGAAAAACCTTGTTGATGGAGGTATTTGTCTAGGTGATAATACCAAACTCTTGGAGCCTGTTTAAGACCATAGAGGTCCTTTTTGAGTCTGCATACAAGTTTTGGATCATTTCCAAGGATGAATCCATCTGGTTGCTCAATATACACTTCTTCTTCTAAGTCTCCATTTAGAAAGGTATATTTCACATCTATTTGATATACTTTGAACTTTTGAAAGCTAGAAAAAGCAAGGAAAATTCTTATGGCTTCATGTCTAGCAACTGGTGCAAAACTTTCTTCAAAGTCTATGCCTTCTTGTTGAGCATAACCTTTACAAACAACTCAGGCCTTGTTTCTAATAACATCTCCATTTTCATTCAGCCTGTTTTTTAATATCCACTTCGTCCCTATGACATTCTTATCATTAGGTCTAGGAACCAATTCCCAAGTGTTATTATTTTCAATATGCTCAATTTCTTCATTCATGGCCTTGAAGTAGCATTCATCTTTGCATGGTTCACTTACATTTCATGGTTCAACGAAGGAGAGCAATTCTAGATAGCTTGAAGCTTCTATTATAGTTCTTCTTGTTTGAACAACTACCTCTTTCAGCCCAAAATTGAGTCTTTGGATGATTCCTTTGTACGTACCTAGATGGAGTCTTTTCTTCTACCCTTATCTGTTCCTCTAGAGCTTCATAGGTATCTTCTTCATCATTAGTCTAATGTGAAGTTGAAGGATAGTCCTCTTCATCTTCAAAATCTTCGATTTTTATCTACTTTGGATGTCACCTACTTCATCAACCACTACATTAATACTTTCAACAATTTTTCCAATTCTTTTATTGTAACACTTATATCCTTTACTTTGGGAAGAGTAACCGAGGCGAATGCCTTCATCTGCTCTAGGCTCAAGCTTCCAAGATTTTCATCAGTGCTTTTGATCTAACATTTTCTTCCAAAAACTTTGAAGTATTTTACCGTAGGAGTCTTACCATATCGAATTTCATGAGGAGTTTGAGTGCTGTTTACCCAAATGTTTGTTTTGTTGAGAATAGCAATGACAGAAAATGCAACTTCACCCCAAAAGGTTTGCAGGAGTTCCAGATTCATCAAGCATCGCATGGGCCATTTGTTGAACCATTTTGTTCATCCTTTCCACTACTCCATTTTTCTGAGGAGTCCTTGCAGTAGATAATTCTGTTCTTATTCCATGTTCTTCACAAAATTCGAAAAATCCATCTGAGGTCAATTCCCCTCCTCGATCAGACCTGAGGCATTTGATTCTGCGATCTGATTCATTTTCAACCAAGGCTTTGAAAGCTTTGAACATTTTGAAAGATTCATCTTTATGTTTTAGAAGTCCTATCCAACATATCCTGGAAAAGTCGTCAATTAACAATATAAAGTATTCTTCTCCTCGAGGTGACTTTTTCCTTGATGGACCACATAAATCAATATGGACAAATTCAAGTGGTTTACTAGTTGATGCTTCCTTCTGAGGGAAACTAGTTCTAGTTTGCTTACCAAACTAACATGATTTTGATATTGTATTGTCTGGAATTATGATGTCAGGGAGATGACGAACCGCCTGATATTTACATGCTTTCCTTATCTAAGGGAAGCGTAGAAGCCCCAATCTTTTGTGCCATAGCCAATGTTCATCATTTTTGCTTAGATAGCATTGTTTCTATCCTCCCTTGAGTATGTATAGATTATTTGGAGTTTTTATACCATTGATCATTGTTTCTCTGGTATCAAGCTCACGAACAATACATCCATTTGATTGAAATATTACCTCATTTCCTTGATCACACATTTGGCTAACACTCAAGAGATTATGCTTTAATCCATCAACATACATAACATTTCCAGCTCTGACTTTTTCTTTCAAAAGAATAGAAACTTTACCTTTTATGACTGCAAGGGTGTCATTTCCAAATGAGACCTTCCTTTCCTTTTCTAAGGCACTATATGACCGAAGTTTTTCATTATCACCTGTCATATGTTTTGAGCATCCACTGTCGATATACCACTGATTTTCCTATCGTTCCGCATATAAGGCTATACCACATCTTTCTGGTAGCAATTCTTTCTTTTGCCATGTTTTGGGACCCAATGAAGCTTTCTCTTTCTGAGATGTTTGCCAAAACTTACTCCTCAATTCAAAATCTTCATGACTAAAGTTGTTACAGATAGAGCATTCTATTTCATTTTCAAGAGCAGAAAAGTTATTGTAGGTCCTCTTCATGACCCCAGTCACACTCTTTTGATTTCGTGCTTCTTGAGTCATGATGGTCTTGTAGGCAACACATTGGGTAACTTTATGTCCAAAGTTATGACTTGAAAAACATTGGCCATTAAAGAAATTCCCATGATTATCAAATCTACCAGCAAGGTGATTGTAGTTTCCATTGACATTCATTCTTGAGACAAATTGATGAATGATTTACTTGCGATTGGTTGTAGCTTCTGGTCATCCTTGAAGTAGATTGACCTCGATGTACCTGGTGATCTACTTTATGCCTTTGCTGATGACTGTCAACTTGTTCACTTCTCCTTGTTGCATCAAGATAAATTTTCGAGGTGGATGGCTTCTGTGCTTGAGATGCTTCTTCAGTATATCCAAGACCTATTTTAATAAGTGGAGAATGTTGCACTTTGATAATCTCATCTAAAGTTTTAGATCCTCTAGCAAATCTAAGATTAAGAGCTTTTGCTTTCTCAATATATTTTCTAAGTCCCACAATTTCACATTCTAACTTTTCATTGTGTTTTTCCCTTTCAACAAGTTGGAATGTTAGAGTATCTATGATCATACTCTTTTATTCTAAATAAATTTTCAGTTTAGAAATTTCTTGATCATCTATAGCATCCAAGAAATCATGATCTTCAAAAGCCATCAAACATCTATAATCATTACCATGTTCATTTTTATCACTATTTGAAAGTCCATCATTGTCTTCATGTGTATAATAGCTCTTCCTACTTACATTCTATTTTTTTCCTATTTAATTGGTTCCTTACGTTTATCAAACTTATCTTTATGAGGATATTTGGCTATATAGTGACCGACTCTCCCACAAGCAAATCATTTGAAAGGTAGCATACCTCTGAATCTTCCAGAGCCCCATTGAAGGTTCTTGACAAAGTTTGATTCTTCCTCTCCTACTGACATATCTCCTAACTCATTGTATTCTCCTTTTGAAGTTTTGAATGTGGCTTCTCTAATGTCTGTTGGTACCCCTTTTCTCATTTCGAAAGTAGTTATAATTCTGTGCAGCTATGACATGGTAATACTCTGAAGATTTTGCTTTTCTTCTATGGCAGAAACATTTGATTCAAAATTAGAAGAAAAAGATATTAATACCTTTTCAACTAAAGTAACTTCTTTTATCTCTTCAACCAAGTTTTTCATGCGATTAACAACATCATCTATACGTAAGAAATAATTAGCCACACTTTCGTCATTATGCATTCTGAGAGTTTCATATTGAATTCTAAGAGATTGTAGTCTTGTACGTTTTACCCGATCCTCTCCTTCATAGCTTAGAATGGTATTGTCCCATATTTCTTTGGGAATTTTGCACTATATAACCTTGACAAATTTTGATTGAGATAGACTCCCCAATAGAGTATTGACAACCTTTGCATTTGTTTCATGCTGCTTTTTACTGTAAGAATTTACAGGGTAAGTTCATCAGACAGAACACCAAAAGGACACCACTCACAAACAGATCACAGATCAATACACCAGTATTTTGACGTGGTTAAAACCCTCAGAGAGGGAAACAGTCCATGGCCTGCACCAATGTGGCTACTACAGGCAATTTATTAATAAAAGAATGAAAATTTACATAAGCTTCTCTC